>JBAMBR010000313.1:0-154661 GCA_037044475.1 Zaprionus obscuricornis | reverse complement strand
AGTGTTTTTGTAGTCTACTTGGTTCAGTTACAGTATTGCTAGTTTTCGAATCGCCAAACGTATCGTATTCTGTCTATGTCTGCTTGCGTGTATGTGTGTGTGTGTTTTTGTGTATTTTTTTTTTTTTTTTTTTTTTTTGTCTCAGTATTTCAAGATTCTCTTGAACGCATCATTTATCAATGTGCGCCAAATCGTCGAGTGACAGGCAACAATAAAAACAAAAACGACAAGCGAAATTGTTATGCCCGTTGGCAGGGAGGTGGGGGGGCAAGTGGCAACAAGGGATGTGGCAAGGCCATTGTCAAGGCTAGGCAAAAACTTTGAGTGTTACGTTTGAAAGATTTACAGCAGCATATTCTATGCTAATAATTAGCATTTCATAGTGAATGAAAGAGATAGAGAGAGAGAATGATAGAGAGAAAAAGAGAGAGAGAGAGAGAGTATAAGAGTGAGAGTGTATTAGTCTATTCATATGCAGATCAAGTGAAAGATATAGACTATTTGATAAGATACAATCCCTCCCATGGGCAACAACATGATGAACATTTCAAGTGCTACTTGCCACTTGAGTTGAAGATGGGGTACAACCAAAAAGCCAATTGAATGACACTAAACAGCGAGTAGCGCTACAATGAGTATCTCTTATCTGATGAGTGTTTCTCAAACTACAATATATATACATATATATATATATATATATATATATATATATATATATACTATATATATACAATATATATATATATACTATATATATACTATATATATACTATACTCTATCTTCAGACACTTGTCTTTAACAATTTCAACTAATTTTTTTTTTTTGGCAGCACACAGAAAACACTCAGCGATTGTCAACTTGGCGATTGTCATCGATTGTCAATTATCGGTTTTGTCGCTTATCTTGACTGTCGATTGTCGAGACACAGTCACACTGTCGAAACTCTGTCACTTGTCAATTGTTAGCTGTCACAGTTGTTGTTGTTGTTGTTGTTGCCAGTGCAAAGTCAACTGACGATTTGCTGTTTATTGTTGTTGTTGATGTTGTTGTTGTTGTTGTTGTTATCCACACAATTCCAATTCCATTTCCATTTGCAATTGCCGGCCTTCTTCTATATAGATTTCGTATTCGATTTCGATTACAATTTCGATTCCTATTCAGATTTCGATTCACAAAGCATCAACTACAATTTCCATTACTTCTCATTCGAATTTCAATGCATTATTCCCACCTGACACTGGAACCTCTAACTTGAACTGCATACATATTGCTACTCAATACTCAATACTCATACACACACACACACACACATATACATACATACATACATACATCGACAGTTACGTAGAGCGACACATAAACAAACACTCGAGCATGACCAACTGACATTTCAATGGCATTTGATCGCGTTATTTTCGGGTTTTTCGGCTTTTCGTTTCAATTTTTCAGTCACATTTATTTTTCTCCCTCTCTCTCTCCTCACAGTTCATTTCTTATTATTGTTGTTGCTTGCGTTTTTGTGCTTTGCATACTTGAACAGTAGTAGCAGCAGCAGCAGCAATTGCTGCAGTAGTTGAAGTAGCAGCGGCACTATCAGCAGCAGCAGCAGTAATAACACTACGAGGGGTCAAGCAGCATTTGGTCATCCTTGTATTGTTTAACCCTCAGATACTCATACTCATACTCATAGTCACATTTACACTCACACACTCACTCCACCATTCATACTTACACTCATATTACAATTCACACTGATACTAATACTCCTCAAAATACTTGTAGTCGTATTATCATTCATACTTATACTCATAATTATATTCATACTCATACTTTAACTCTTACTCATTTTCATACTCTTACTCACACTTATATGCTAATCATACTTTTAATCATATTCATATTCATATTCATATACATATTCAAATTCATATTCATATACATATTCATATCCATATTCATATTCATATTCATATTCATATTTATATTCATATTCATATTCATATTCATATTCATATTCATATTCATATTCATATTCATATTCATATTCATATTCATATTCATATTCATATTCATATTCATATTCATATTCATATTCATATTCATATTCATATACATATTCATATTCATATACATATTCATATTCATATTCATATTCATATTCATATTCATATTCATATTCATATTCATATTCATATTCATATTCATATTCATATTCATATTCATATTCATATTCATATTCATATTCATATTCATATTCATATTCATATTCATATTCATATTCATATTCATATTCATATTCATATTCATATTCATATTCATATTCATATTCATATTCATATTCATATTCATATTCATATTCATATTCATATTCATATTCATATTCATATTCATATTCATATTCATATTCATATTCATATTCATATTCATATTCATATTCATATTCATATTCATATTCATATTCATATTCATATTCATATTCATATTCATATTCATATTCATATTCATATTCATATTCATATTCATATACATATTCATATTCATATTCATATTCATATTCATATTCATATTCATATTCATATTCATATTCATATTCATATTCATATTCATATTCATATTCATATTCATATTCATATTCATATTCATATTCATATTCATATTCATATTCATATTCATATTCATATTCATATTCATATTCATATTCATATTCATATTCATATTCATATTCATATTCATATTCATATTCATATTCATATTCATATTCATATTCATATTCATATTCATATTCATATTCATATTCATGCACTCATATTCACATTCATACTCACACTCATACTCACACTCATATTCACATTCACATTCATACTCACATTCCCAATCACCTTCACCCTCACAATTGCCCAAGCAAGAAAACATTGGAATGCAGTTTTTGGGAACTCTTCGTTGTAGTTAATGTTGCTGTTGTCGTTGTTGTTGTTGTTGTTGCTGTATTTATTGCTATGTTTGTTGTATTAACAGTTTCGTTTTCTTTTAACTCAAGTATCAAATATGCCCTTGAATATATATGTACACACACACACACACACACACACATATATATATATATATATATATATAATATTTATATATAGATATAACTCATTGGCGCACATTGCGTATTTTGTACGCGTACTAACATTCACACAGACACCTTCACACACACATACATATATATTGATATACTTGCTGCTTGTACTTGATTCTTTTTTGTGTGTTTTGTTTTGTTTCTTTTTATTTTTTTTATTTTTTTATTTTTTTTTTTATAGTCATATGATTTTTTATGGCTTTGACAGCATTTAGTTTTCAATTTCAATTATATTTATAGCTAGCTGAACCTGAAGGTCGTGTGCAGGCGTTGACAACAATTGCCTTTTGGCCTGCTTGGCCAACCGTAGCTTCCACTCTCTAAACTCCACCCCTTCCTCCACTCCCCCTTCCCTCTCTCACCATTCTGCCTTTAGCGTTGTCTTCAGCGTAACTGAAATCTCAAACTCAACATTACCATAAATAATTGTCGACAATCGATAATATTTAATGAGCTGCTGCTGCTGCTGTTGCTGCTGTTGCTGCTGTTGCTGCTGTTGTTGCAGTGCTTGAAGTGATCATAATTCATATGCATGTTGTGCTTGAAAATTACACTGTACGAAACACAAGTGTTTATTCAACTCTTCAATATTATTATTATCATATTTATTATTAATTTTTATTGTATTTTTTTTTTTTAGTTTTTTTTTTTAGTTTTATTTTTTTGTTTAGCTCTGCAATTTTTTGCATTTTAAAAAATGTTTACATTCATTTCGCACAGTGCAGACATAAAGCATTGACAACTCTGCCTGTATATCGAGGCAATTAGTGTTGAGTCTAAAGCTATTTCTGTTTGAACATGTCAAACGTTGCAACATCAGCAGTAGCAATAGAAGCAGCAGCAATGTTTCAATGACTTACAACTGCAGGCAATTGTAGGCAGGTAACACTGTTTCTAGGCTTATGATGGAACTTGTCGAAATTATACGTTATATTGAACTAACATTGTCACTGCGATAACACAACGGCAGCAGTAGCAGCACCAACAACAACGACAAGGATATTGACAACTACACAGCAACAACAACAACAACGACAAAAAGGATGACGATGACAACGACAACGACAACGGCAATGCTAGAGTCACTGAGACTGAGTGCTGGCTGGCGACACCTTTATCCGTAGCTCTATGTGCATATTATACAAAATGTTGCAGCACCCTCTCTCTCTCTCTCTCTCTCTCTGTCTCTCTCTCTCTCTCACACACACACTCTGTCAGTGATGCCTTTCAATTAGAATCTTGTCAATGCTTGCACCGCTCCTGTTAACAGGGGCAGCTCAACGGCAGGCAAGCAGCTCGACAGCAGTTAGGCAGCACCAAAAACACATAGCACAGCATCTATTGTACCTATATATATATATATTCTGTCTCTCTCTTACTCTCTTTTACTTAATCTCTCTCCCTGTCTCTTTCACTCTTCATCTCTCAACCATTTTTAGTATGACAAAGCGTGCCATTGTTGATTTCCTGCCAGGCAGCCGCTGTCATTGTCGCTGCCACTGCCACTGCTGTTGTCTATGCTGCTGCTGTGCCTACTGCCACTGTTGCAGCATCCCATGGCAGATACCACTTAACCAAGCCAAGCATTTATTCGCACACAGTAACCAAAAAGCCGCACAATGGGTGCCGTCATAGAGTAACCAAGAAATACTGCAATTGCTGTGTGCCTATCGATAGCTTATATCGACATTTATCGATTATTGATTTCAACGGTAGCGTGTTTACATAAAACTGCTTACAAATATTTATAATTTATGAATAAGAGTGATAAGTTTTTAGATTATATTAATAATCGATAACCGATATTTTATCGATATATTATTAGCGAATTTAAATGTTTTTTATACAGACTTCAGCTTGAGCTTAAGTTCACATTTATACATCAATATATTGATATTTATGTATGTATAATCGATAACCGATATATATATGTACATATATATTATCAATATAGCATCGGATTTAAATTTTCATATAAAGTTCAGTTTGAGTTGTAGTTAATATTAATACAGGCAAATATTTATCGATATTTATTTATATATGTATAATCGATAACCGATATATTAACGAAGTAAAGCATTCATAGAGAGCTCATATTCATACATCACGATATATTGATAATTATCTAATATCGATAACCGATATATTCTCGATAATCGCCATGCAGCTTTTATACAATAAATTTTCTTTTTTAATTTTAAAGTCATTTATCGTTTGCAGCTAAACTTTAGTTTTCTCTGCCTAAATGACTCTTCAATTGAGACGAAAGTTTTTGCTTCATTTGAACACTTGGATAATCCTGCTTTGCTGCTATTGCTGCTGCTGCTGCTGCTGCTGCTGCTGCTTTTACTATTGCTATTGCTATTGCTGCTGTTTCTGCCAGCTTGATCCCATGGTGTATTCAAGTTGCCCCGTCGCCGTTTGCTGACATGTCAGAAATTTTAACTGGCAATTTGCAGCAGAACACGCGCCACGCACGTACAACACGACCAGACGGCCAGACGACGGCCACGTGGACTTTGCTGCTGCTGCTGCTGCCGCTGCATGGCAAACTGGCCGACAGTAGGAACTGGCAGTATGAGTGTAGCGGGAGCAGTGATAGAGAGAGAGTATGAGAAACAAAAGGAGGAGCCACAAAAGGACAATCTGACAAAGAGACAGACAGACAAACAGACAGACAGAGATACAGAGGCAACGTCCCCGGCAATTTCCATGAACGCGTCTGTCTGTGTGTGTGTCTGTGTGTGTTTGCATGTATGTTTTGTTGTTTTTGTTGCATAGAACATGGCACAATATGTTGCCATGTCTGCCACGCCTGCCTGCACCGCCTTCATCCAAAAGCAACGCCTCGCGTCTAGCTGCCACTTGACTGTGCTTTGTCTGCATGTGACTATGTATATGTATATATCACTTTGTCTGTGTGTGTGATAGTGTGTGTGTGTGTGTGTGTGGTGAACATTTTCGGTAATGGTGTCAAAATAATTTGGGTTGTCATTTGTTTTTGTCGGCCACCCAGCAAGGTAAGCCATATAGGGCTGAGTGTTCTTCCTCTCTCTCTTTTTTACTCTCTTTGTATGTATGTGTGTGTGTGTGTGCTTGTGCAACCCATGGGGCACTGTAGGCAGTTGCCAGTCAACAGAATTTGTAAGCTGGCATACATGAAGAGCTCTTGTGCCTCATAAGCTCATAATCAGCACTGAGTTCTGCTGCTGGTCAAAGACAGAGACAGCGACAGCGACAGAGAGAGAGAGAGAGAGAGAGATAGAGACGTGTGTGTGTGTGTGTGTGTGTGGAAGTTTTGCCGTTTACCATTTGCCATTTGGCGATTTTTAATAAGCAGACAAACGCAACAGAGGCGGCTAATAAACTCTAAGTGATAGAAGCTGCAAGGCGACGAAGAGGAAGCTCCGAGTCGTGCTGCCTGTGAGTGTGTGTGTGGGTGTAGAGGAAGGCTGACTGACTGCCTGACTTCCGTTTACAAAGAGTGAGCAAGAGATAAAGAGAGTGAGAGCGAGAGTGAGAGAGAGAGAGAGAGAGAGAGAGAGATATGCATGGGCAACATTTGTATTGTTTTTGTTTAGCTTTTGCTGCTTGATGTGCTTTGGCTTTTTATTAAATTTTTCTTCTTTTTTTTTAGAGATGAGCAGGAGCAGGGAAATTGCTGCTGTAGCAATGTCAGCGCAAGGCACATGTGACTGGATGTCTGTCTGTCTATGTCTGCCTGCGTGTATGTTTGTTTCCGCGCGTGTGTTTTGCTGCTACAAATATTAATTGATTTTCGTTTGTTTGTTGTATATGATGTTTATTTTTATTTATTAAAATTTTTTAATATTTCTTTATATTCATTTTTTTTAAGTATTTCAATATATATTTTTTAATATTTCTTATTTATAAATTTTAATATATTTTTCATTATTTATTAGTATTTTTGTATTTATTTTTTTTATATTTATTTTTTATTATTTATTATACTTAATTTTATTTGATTTTTTGTCTATATTGTTATTTTATTATAGTTTTATTTTAATTTAATATTAAATATATTTCTCTATATATTTTTTTTTAATTTTTTGTAAATTTTTTTAAATATTTTTTTCCATATATTTTTAAATATTTTTTTTGTACATTTTTTCCAATATATTTTTTTTGCATATTGTTTTTTATGTTTGCATGGCGTTGACTCTGATAGATGTGTCGACCTTGTATGCTGCTGCATATTTATGCGCCTATATGTGTGTCTCTGTGTGTGTGTGTGTGTGTTGTATGTCGCTATGTGTCTGTTGTCTGTATTTGTGCCGCACATACATATGTATATTTTGCTGCTCTTTGGCAATGAACTGTATTTTTTTTTTTTTTTGTTTCTATTTTTTTGTGCTCCCTGCGTTTTTCTAGCATTTCACTTGGCAGCCCTAAAAATCGTTGCATGTCATCGCAAAGTTCAATTCAATTTTTGTCTCTGTGACAATATTCGATTTGCAATATTTTCGTTTTCTCTTTTCTTTTGCAGCTGTCAAACATGGCGTATGCGTGTTATGCTTCTATGCTAAAAAGTTCTGAGAGCCAAAAAACAAAAAAAAAAACAAAAAAAAAACAAAAAAAAACTTCAAATAAAAATACTGTTGCCTACTTTTCAGCTGAAGCTTTTTGTTCTCCGTGTATATTGTGCGTTCAGTTGATTAATGCATTGTGGCAGCAGCAGGCTAGGTGAAGGCGGCGCATAAATGAATTTAATTTGTTGCAGCATGTGGCATGAAAATGTTTTGACAGTTTAGTGTTTTTCTCTCTCTCTCTCTCTCTCTCTCTCTCTATCATTTGTTGTCCCTCTCTCGCTTGTTCTCGTTTATGCTTATGCTTATGCTTATGCTCATGTTTCATTTTCTTTTGCGCTGTTCAACATAAATCTGAGACAGACAACAACAACAACAGCAGCAAGAAGAAGAAGAAGTTAAATGGCGTCTCAACAAATTTTTGATTTCGCTTTTGGCTCATAAATCATTGAAGCTAGGTGTGTGACATGGCAAACGGTAACTAACAGCAACAGCAGCAATAACAACAACAACAACAACAACAACAACAAGAAGAAGAAGCGCAGTTAGCACGATAATGAATTGTTGTGCTCATAGCAGTTGATTGATGCTTCTGATACACAAGCATAACAAGCTCGAAGCCTTTGCCGTTTTGCCTTGTTTAAATGTCGCTTATCAGCTGCAAGAGCTGTGGGAGCGGCGAGCGAGCGAATTGTGTAAAATTGTAGCATGCAACAGCTGTCAATGCCAGTAAACAGTTTAAGCCACACTTTTCCTCTCTCTCTCTCTCCCTCTCACTCTCTCTCTCTCACACTCACACACACATTCGCCCTTTCCCTCTTTCTCTCTCTTCTCTCTTACTCTGTGTGCCCGGTTTTTTTTTTTGCCGCTTGTGGAAAAAAAATGAAAAAAAACTCATCGTCATCAACATGACGGGCGGCAGCCCTTTGTTTGTTTGCTAATAGCTTGTTAGCCATTTCAAAAACAATTTTCTAACAACAACAACAGCAACGGCAAGAATAACAGTAACAGTAGCAGCAACAATAACAACTACAACAACAACAAGCAGTAACTCAACAAGGACAGAAACATGTGTCGTTACCCCAAACTTAACTGTCGAAAAAAAAAAAATTCACTCATACTCGTACTCGCACACGCCTGCAATGCTCGCCTGACAGTCTCGACTTTCATAATTCAGACAAGCAAAAAAATATAAAAAAAAGGAAAAAAATCACACATACGCACAGTAACACACACACACTGGCATATATATATTGACAGCTTTTGCCATAAATTTCAGGTAACAGCGACAACCAAGGACGCACAACGCACTCAACTTCACTTCACACACAGAGAGAGAGTGGGAGAGAGAGAGACACTCTCTTACGCAGCTTGCACTCACACACAGTCTCTCCCTCTCTCTCTCTCTCTCTCTCTCTCTTTCTTTCACTCAGACTACCAACAACTTGCACAGTTGCTTTAGTTCTACACTTATTTTTTCTCTTGCGTTTTTTTTGCTCGTCGTAGTACTCGCATTTTGCGTATCATTCATACGCCACGTGCTACGGCCAAAAGACAAACGATTGAGCATTACGTTTATATATGTAAATGTTTTATGCAAAGTGCTTGGCAAAAGGCACAAAAAACAATAAAATATAAGATGAGAGTAAAACACTAAGAAGTTAATGCAAACGAATAACAAGAACAACAACTGCAGCAACAACAGCAACGAATATTAATGCCAAAGCATTAGACAAGTTTTTGCGATCATTCTCTCTATCTCTATCTCTCTCTCTCTATCTCTGATCTTGGCTTGATCATAATCCGACTATTTATAGTTGTTATGATTGTTAATTTTTTTTTTTCTTTGGAATTTTTATGTTTTTATAAATTATGCAAATCGAAAAGCTAACAAAAAAAAAACAACAAAGCTGAAAAACATTAAAATTAATTGAAGATTTCTTTTTTTTTTTTTTTTTTTATTAATTATGTTGAAACATTTGTTGATGTTGATTACTTCATATGCCTCTTGCAGGCTTTAAATTAAACTATTTCAATAAATTAGTAATTTTTTTTTTTTTTTTTTGCGAACTTTTCTATAAAGCAGCTATATAATATTGTGTGGAATTAACTGATCGTTTCCGACTTATATACAGCTCAAGGTCATAGTGAATATTTATGCCAAGTTTCATTAAGTTAGGCATTGAGAAACTTAAAGATTAAAGAAACTGAAAGACATGCTAATTAAGCAACTGATAATCTATTGCTGAGCATCTGCTATATAGTATATATATATATGTATATATATTTATGATCATTATACTAAATCGTTGCAAGCTCCTGCAAAAATTTCTATGCAAATTTACAATTTGTTTTATGCAAAGAATTTGTTGTTTATGCTAAAGAATTTGAAAGTGTTTACATACGTTAAGTGCGCAGCAGTAGGAGCAGTAGCAGTAGCAGCAGCAGCAGCAGTGTAATGGGCAAAAGGCGACTTATGCCTTTAGCACATGTCTGTGTTTGTTTTTGTGTTTTCTTTGTATGCCCGGCAATGATAAGCCTATAGCTTAGCCTTCAGTTTAGCTGCTGTTGCTATATGGCGCGACACTTGCCGCTGCTGCTGCTGCTACTGCTACTGCTACTGCTGCTGTTGTTGTTGTTGTTTCGTCAGCCGATGGCGCTGTTATTACATTGTTTGTTCAACTTCAATTTTTGCCAGCTTGCTGTTAATATTTCATCACCAAAGGGTTTGTGACCAGATCCTCCCGCTAAAATCCCAAACTCAAGCGACGCAACACTGCGACAACAACAGCGACGATGACGATGACGACGACAACGACAACGACGACACGCTACCTTTTAAACTGAAATTGAGTGTCCCTTTCCTTTTGCCCCTTCCCTTTGCTATCCCCCTGCTACTCGCATTCTCTCCCCAATTTTTGAGTTGTGCCTTCTCGTTTTTTTTTTTTTTTATATATATTTTTCCCTTGGTTTTTTTTTGTGTTTTTTAAGTGAACTTTGAACAAGTTTGTCGCCGTTTCAACCCTTGTGCACATCCGGTGCTCCCTTGCCAGTACCTCCGCCTCCGCGTCCGCGTCCGCGTCCGCCTTCGCCAATCCCCTTCAACTACAGCGCCAACACATTCTCCAGCCCCATTTCTCAACAGCTCTTAAAAACTTCAACACATTCAAGCACACACACACACACACACGCACACACTGACAGACACACACACACACACACACATGTTGCTTTGTTTATGGCAAATTAAAATTCACTTAACATTTTGTTTTTTAGTTTTAATTTTCATTAAACTTTTTTTTTTGTTGTTTTTTTTTTTTTGGAGCTTGTGCTTCCACAATTTATTCAAATTTTTGTTCCCTGTTTGTTTTTATTTTATTTTTGCATTTTGTTTGTATTTTTTTTTCGTGTTTTTTTTGTTTTTTTTTTTTTTTTGGATTTTTCGCCCCTAAATGCCTAAAAATCCTTGTTAAGAATTTATGAGCCACAAAAGCCGCAGACGTGACCCATGCAATTTGCATTCTGTTGAGTTAAGTGTAGAGTTGTAGAGATATGCGAATTTCAACGACAGTCCGGGGGGATGATAAGATGCAAATATATATATATATATATATATATATATATATATATATAAAGATAGAGATAGATAGAGGAAGAGAGTGAGAGAGAGTTGAGTATATGTAGTATGAGTTGTTGCTGCTGCTTTTGCTTTTGCTTTTGCCAGATGCGTCGTCAATAATGTATAAGCATTGCGGCAAAAACTTATTCAATAGCGGCTGCCTCTTAAAAGGTTTTCATGTCTCTGACTCTCTCTTTCTCTCCCTCTCTTGCTTGCTCGCATATTCAATCACTATACTAGCAGTCTCTCACTTTGTCTGTCTGTTTGTCTGTCTGTTGAACTATTACTCATTCACTCTTCACTGTTTACTTTCTTGGGTGCTTTGCACATTGCTTAAGAGTCTCTTTTGTCTCATGCTTACTCACTTTCTCTCTCTCTCTCTCTTTCTCACTCTTTACCTGCACTTAGCTGAACCTTTTGCTCTCTTGCCTTTTGCTTTTTACTCAATTGCAATCAATTAAAAATCAATCAACTCAAATGTAGTGAAAAACAATTTTTAATTGAAAAGCAGCCAAAGCAGACTTGACTCTGCCATCGCACACACACACACACACACACACACACACATACACACAATGCACAGTGCAGAGTCAGAGCGAGAGACAAAGAAAGAGAGTGAGAGAGAGAGAAAAGCAGCCCAATCCCAGCTGACCGTTGCACCTGTAAAGTGCTCTCTGAGCTCACTATGTGACTGCACTGAGTTCACATCAAGTGGCTTTCCACACACACACACATACATATATAAATATATATACTATATATATACATATATAATCGCATATAAAGCAGCCAAAAGCAAGCAAAGTGCATGAATATTTTATGAAGATAAATAAGGATAAAAACTTCAAACGACCACGAAAAGTGGTCGACACTCTGGCAAAATGGATCCGATAGGTCCGCCAACAGGAATGAGAACGAGAATGCAAAAGTGCAGAAGAGCAGAAGTGCAGAAAAGTGAAGAAAAGCCTGGACAAAAGAAAAAGCAGACAAATATTTTTTGGCAAACTAGCAATGGGCAGCAGCCAGCAAGCAGCAGTCGAAGACAAAACTGAGAGAGAGAGAGAGAGCGAGAGAGAAGAAGACAAAGCAAGTTACATAAATACAACTGAATATTTCAGCACATTGAAATACAATTTACATTTGTCACATTTCACACATTTTCTAATTTTATTTCAACTAAAGAGTGAGAAATAAATTTTACAAACTATTACAAACGAGAAAGCAAATGATATTTACGGCATGCCGAAGATTTTATACTCTTCATTTAAACATATGAAAATTTCAAAATATAAATTATATATTTTATATATAAATATAAAAATACATAAAAATATAAAGATATAAAAATATAAAAATTAAAATAAATAAATAAAAATATAAAAACATAAAAATACAAAAATATAAAAAAGAAAAATATAAAAAAAATAAATATAAAATATAATAATTTAAAAATATATAAATACAGGAAAACATATAAAAATATAAAAATTTAAAAATATAAAAACATAAAAATATAAAAATATAAAAATATAAAAACATAAAAATATAAAAATATAAAAATATAAAAATATAAAAATATAAAAATATATAAATATAAAAATATAAAAATATAAAAATATAAAAATATAAAAATATAAAAATATAAAAATATAAAAATATAAAAATATAAAAATATAAAAATATAAAAATATAAAAATATAAAAATATAAAAATATAAAAATATAAAAATATAAAAATATAAAAATATAAAAATATAAAAATATAAAAATATAAAAATATAAAAATATAAAAATATAAAAATATAAAAATATAAAAATATAAAAATATAAAAATATAAAAATATAAAAATATAAAAATATAAAAATATAAAAATATAGAAATATAGAAATATAGAAATATAAAAATATAAAAATATATATAAATATAAGAAAATAAAAATATAATAATTTAAAAATATGAAATTTTAAAAATGTATAAAAAAGAAACATAATATAATAATATAAATATACATAAAATTATAAAAAGAAAATATATAAAAATAGATCAAATTATAAAAAAAAAAATAAATCTAAAAATATTTAAAATACTATTTAATTTATGTTCAAGTTGACTTTCATTTAAACTATGTTGCGTTTGTCTTAAGACTAGTAAAACTAAAACATAGTTTAAAAATGCTAATAATAGTATATAATAATTATAATAATATTAATAATAATAGTTGCAAATGTTGCGCTGTTCAATGTGTTGACCATCAAAATAGAAAAAAAAAACAAATAAAAAAAAACGAAAATGAAAACTAAAATTCCAACTATGTGACCGCTAATGTTGTCTGCGGTTCATGAAGTTTTTTTTTTAATGAGCTTTGCATTATGTGAGGTACAACAACAGCAGCAACAACAGACGACAATGACAACAACGACAACGGCGACAACTGACCAACAGACAAACAAAACTGCGTCCAAAAAGCGAAAACTCATTTCAAAGCTATTAGCCGGAAACTGCAAAAAGACAGCAGCAGCAGCAGCAATAACAACAACAGCAGCAGCAGTAGTAGTAGCATCAGCAGTAGCAGCGGCAGTAACTATTACTGATAGAATGAATCGCATTTGCTGTCTACCAGCCGCCAACAACAACAACAATAACAAACTAAAGGCCGCCTTTTGCCTTGCCTACAATTTTCTTTAAGACCAAAAGGCGTTCGTGCGAAGCAGCAGTAGTAGCAGTAGCAGCAATAGCAATAGCTTTCAAATCTACTGCTTACAGCGCCTTCTACTTACAGTTAGTCCTTTCTGCTCAGTCAAAGAGGGAAGGAGAATAAGTCGGCCTACTAGTGCTTACTGCTTGCTCATACATTGTGTGTCTCTATCTTATGCTTTGCCACCTACAAAATACAATTTTCATCTTCTTCTGCTTTAAGCATTGCGCTCTGTCTTTTGTCTGGAATTGGTCTGGAAACGGTGCGAAACGGAACGGAACGTAATGTAACGAAACGAAGAAACGATAGAAAAAAAAAAAAAAAGAAATAAGAAAAAAGAAAAAAGAAAGAAAACAAACAAACAAACGAGCGAACGAAGAAACGAACGTTGGGTCTGACTTTGAGGTCAGTGGGATGCCGGTGGGGTCAGCCACTCAATGTAATGAAGGTCATTAGAAATGTACTAGGGCGTTGAAAGGGGCAGCAAATAGGGGGCATGGCACACGCACAACTCATTTGCACTTGGCCAAGTTGCAAGCGGTAAACAAGCTGGCAGGGGGGACAGCAAGGGACAGCAAACAGAGCGACGAGTGTCCCATCAAAAAGTGCGTAAAAACACATAGAAGGAAAGCAAGCGCAAGCAAGCAAGAAAGAGAATTAAGAGCAGCAAAAAAAAAAAAAGAAAAACCAGAAGAAGAATATAACAACAACAACAACAGCAGCAAAAAAAAAAAGAGTGAAGAGCAAAAGTTTTCTTTTGGTCGAGACTTGGCCTCAACTCATTGTTGGCAGCTTTGGGTCATTAGGTGACGCTTGTCCATGGGCGCAAACGTAATTAGTCCGACGACGGACAACAGACGGACGATGTAAACGACAGACGACAGACAAGAGACGAGAGACAAGAGACAAGAGACAAGAGACAACATCAAAACATGTAAAGTAGGGCGAATGCTGTTCGACTGACCCAAACGCGTTCAAATACTTTGCAAAATGAAACTGACTCTCAATGTGAGAGTGAGAGACAGTGATAGACATAGACATAGACATAGACATTGAGATAGAGATGGAGATAGAGACAGAGACAGATAGTAAATAGAGCGACAGTGACAGCGACAGCGATAGCATCGATGTCAGTGTGTCTTCTTTGGCAAGTCTGCATTCTGAATTCTACTTAAAGAGTTCCCAGAGTTCACAGAGTTCTCCCTAAGACTTCCCTAAGTTCTTCAACTTTCCCATGTTCCCGGACTTCTCTTTCTAGTTTCTACAGTTCGCAGAGTTCTTGCTTGCCTGCTGATGAGTGCTGAGACTTGCGCAAAACTTGGTAATTAGGATGTTTGTGCTGACAGTAAGACAGACGCGCGATACACAGACAGTTAGGATAGCACAGACAGCTGGACAGCACGGACAACTGGACAACAGCTAGCTGAGCAGTAAGGAATGCGCAAGAAAAAAATGTTAAGCATGACCAAAAAAAAAAAAAAAACCAGTAATAGAGCTATACAAATGTATGCTGGACTATACAATACCCGGTAGCCAGAAAAAAATTGAATATTACTTTCATTACCTTTCATATTTAGGATCGTATCTGGAAAATGTAGATCAGATATTTAATTTTAAAATTTAAATTAAATAAAAATAATTTAAATTATATCTGTAGGCGCAGAGGATTGTGACAAAAACCCAAAGAAAACCTTATCCGCATTTAATAAAAAAAAAAACACATTGAAACAAATGTTGGCGACCCTAAATCCAGGCATTTTTATGAAATGACGAATAGTGGGACGAGCATCTGATCCTAAGAAACGAATATTTATATTTTGTATAGTCTGCCACAACAGCTACTAGACGTCACACACATTTCCTGAAGCCGCTGTATGTGATATGTGCCGGGTATAAAAATGAAGTCAAGGCAAAGAAAGTGAAATGGCAACGGCTGTCGAACGGGTTTTGCTTTACGGCCAAATTCAAGAAGAAGTAGCAGCAGCAGCAGATGAAGTAGTAGAAGCAGCAGCATGAATAGTAGTAGAAAAAAAAAAAAAAACAAAAACAACTAGAAGAAGAAGTAGATGAGGAATATAAAGCTCTACTAGCCAAAGTTGATAAGGACGAAGAAGCAATTGCGAATGCTGACGAAGATGTTAATGATACGCGATTTGCTCGACTGCTGTCACTTTTGAGAACAGCAATGCAAGGAAAGAGAATTGGCAATGCGGCAAGTGGCAAATGGCAAGTGGCAAGTAGCAAGTGGCAAGCAATTCGTAAATTAAGTTGACATCTTAAGTTAAACTTTTTTAATTAGATTTTTATCATTATAATCAAGTCACTGTGGCACTTTGCAGTCGCTTCTACTGCTGCTGCTGTTGATCCACCAAAAAACTTGCAATGCCCCAAAAAAAAAAAAAGAAAATAATCATAATAAAAACAACTCTGCGCTTTGCTTTATACTGTCCTTCGGTCTCTCTCTTTCTCTCTCTCTCTCTCTCTCTCTCTCTCTCTCTCTGTCCCTCTTTTTCTTTTGCTCGCTGTATCCTTGGCCTTCATTTCGCGTTGGCGGCAATTGCTTTATTTATATTTACATTTAGTGCATAGCGCTGAAAACTTTTTCTCATGCGCTGTTAAGTAGGCAACATTTTGTTGCAAGCTTATTATTGCCTGCAACATTCTGGTTTTTTCTTCTTTTTTTTTTTTTTGGCATCTTTCAAACATTTGTAACAATGTGGCAACTTATTTCTTTCGCTTTTCGTTTTGGCCTTAAGTTGAAGTCTCAATTCTCAATTCGCAATTGGTTTTTTTGCTGTTGCTGCTGATGCTGCTGCTGCATTAACAATAAAATTTAAGTTTACGGTGCAACAGTGAAGTGAAGTATATTTGCCACATGCATGCATGTATATGTGGCAGTATGTGGCAAGTACTCAAATAGCACAGCAATGAAAGCACTACTCATAATACTCACCATTCATGCATCGAGTGCACTCACTTACTCATACACACACACTCATATTTCGCACTCAAAGTATTAAAAAGCACACAAAGAGATTTCTGTAAATCTTAAGTAAAATGCACTTAACTCTTGTCATTTATGTTCACTTTCATGTTCATGTTCACGTTCATAGTTCATGATTCATAGTTCACAAGTTTGTTGGAATTTGGTTTTGGTTCAGTTTGGGTTTGGGTTTGGTTTCGGATTTTGGTTTTTAGTTTCTGTTAGGTTTCGGTTCGTTTTGGGTTTCGGTTCGGCTTTGCGTAATGCTTTGGATTTCGTTTCGGTTTTGGTTTTCATTTTTGTGTTTCGATTTGTTTTTGGTTTAGGTTTGGGTTTGGGTTTCGGTTCGGTTGAAGTTTGGGTTTTAGTTTGGTTTTGGATTTGAAGTTTGGATTTCGGTTGGGGTTTAGATTCGTTTATGGTTTAGGTTTGGATTTCGCTTCGGTTTAAATTTTAGCTTGAGTTGCGGTTCATTTTCGATTTGTGCTTCGGTTTGGTTTATATTTGGATTTTCGTTTGGCTTAGTTTCGGGACTAGTTCAGTTCTTGTTCGGATTGGATTACGTTTCAGTTACGCTTCGCTGTCGCTTAACTGCAGCTTGTTTCGGTACATTTTGCTGCGGTTTTGTCTTTTGCTGTTTTATCATATGCTTGTCTTTTCCTGTCTTGTCGTGTCAACATGCATAGAAATTGTCAAGTTTCGAAGCTTGTTAAACACTTTTATTTTCATTTTGATAGTTTCTGAAGCTGAATCCAGAAGACTTTTCCTACTATTTCTCTCTTTTTCTGACTCTCCCATCTTCTCTCTCTCTCTCTCTCTCTCAGTTTATGTGACCACTAAGCAAATAATAACATATGAATAATGAACTGCTGCGCTTATACGGGCGACCAATCAACCGCACAGAGCTCCCAATGTAACCCAACGAATGTTATACAAAGGTTGAAGGAAAATTCCATTCGATTTCATTCGCTTCGTTTCGATTCGATTCGATTGTTTTGGGTTTTTGGGCAATAACACCTAACAGATAACACCTACTACTCCCACTCACACACACACACATAATTCCACACACATGCTGGCAAACACACACACACACACACACACAAATGCTAACAACGCTCATTGATTATTTAAACGTTTGCGGTGCTATTGTTGTCCATTGTCTGTCCATGGTCTCTGTCTCTGTCTCTGTCTCTCACTCACTCTCAGTTCTCAGTCCCCATTTCTCCATTTCCCCAGTTCCCAGTTTAACAGTTGAAATCGCAGTTTGAGCCATGTTGCTGCCTCACAGAGCCACAGCCACAGCCACAGCAATAGCCGTAACCGTAACCATAACCGTAGCCTGTAGCCGCAGCCACAGCCACAGCCACGTGCATTCTGTGTGCGCTTCACACTGTGGCATTTATTGTTTACCGTTTGTATCTAAAGTTTTATGGCATTTGGGGCATGAATAAATATTGATTCATTGTGTATGCCACAGAGACACATACACTCGCACGACACCTTAATTTAAGCAATTGCAATTGGCTCTGTGGCGCGTCGAAATGAAGCTGCCTGCCCCCAAAACTAAACAGCTAGCTGCTGCAAAATGTGGCATAATAAATAAACAATTGATGTAAGTGATTGATATGTGGCAAATATACAACAATGACACTTGCTTTTAGCATGAAAATTAAAATAAAAATCAATTAAATTACAATAAACTAAAAGGATTTTAAAAGAAAATCAATAAAAATAAAACAAAATATATATATATATTTATATATTAAAATTAATATAAAATAATAATAATACTAACACTTAATAATTATATATTAAAAAATGCAAAACAATTTAAAAAAATAAGTTAAAAAAATAATAATAATAAAATAAATGTTAAAATAATAAAAGAAAAAATTTAATCGAAAAAAAAGACTAAATATAAAGTTAAAACCAACCAAAAAAAATAATAATAATAATAATAATAATAATATGCAAATATAATATAAAATATAAAAGTATAATAAAAAATAAAATATAAATATGAAAAAAATATAAAAAATAATTCAAAAAAAATATAAATAAATAAAATAAAATAAAAGATTAAAATAAAAATCTAAAAATGAAATAAAAAAAATTTAAAAATAAAATAAAGATTAATATAAAACAATTAAGGAAAATAGAAATAATATAAAAATAGAAATAATAAAAATAAAATATATATACATACATTAAATTAACAAAATAATAAAATAAATAAAGAAAAAAAAATGAAATAAATAAAAATATCAATGAAATAATATGTAAAAATAATAATAATAAAAAATGATGAAGCATCATAAATCAAGTAATTAAATAATTAAATAAAAATGTTTACAGCTTAAAAACTATAAGTGATAAATAAACTGAACAAACTTTTTCAAACGACGAAGCACAGCGCTAGCTTCAAAAACTTTAATTTAATTCTGCAATTAATTGCAAGTCAATTTAAAAGCTCAAAACAAAATGAAATTTACAATCTTGAAACTTATAAAATGTTTGCCACTTGAAAATGTTTGAAAATAATTTTAGCGTCAGAGCGCTTTCCATGTGCTTTGTAAGCACTTATCAAAAGCTCATTAATTACAATAAACCTCAAAACATATTGGCAAATGGGACTAGACAGCAATAGCAGTAGCAGTAGCAGTAGCAGCAACAGCAACAGCAGCAGTAGTAGTAGCAGCACAATTTGTTGTTGGTTTCTCGTTCTTGTGTGCGAGAGTGCAACATAGACAATCGTGATGTGCTTCAATTACTCAAGCAGTCAATGCCATTGCAGCAAGCAACAGCAACAGCAGCAACAACAGCAACAACAGCAACTGAGGCGAAAAGAAAACTTTACTTGGGGGAACATTGCACGCTCAAGTATCGTCAGAGCAGCGAGCAGCAGCGCGTTGAGCCGCCCATTCATGGGGAGCATTGTGTACTTATTTTTAAACGTATTAAGGCAGCACCACCAAGGACTTGAGAAACAGTAAGCGTATGAGAGAGAGAGAGAGAGAGAGAGAGAGAGAAAGAGAATCAAGAGTTGTATGTCTGCATGTCTGTCTGTATGTCTGTGTGTGTGTGCTATGAGTGAAGAGTCGAGAGTGTTGTTAAGGAGTGTGTTAAGTGAAGAAGAGTTTTCCACAGGTTGAGAGTTGTATTCTCTGTTCTTTGCTCAGTGGTTCTCAGTTCTCAGTTGAATCGACATGAAGCGAAGCAATGCAACAGTGTCTGAATAAATGATATGTACCCCATGTGGCATAAAGTGCAATGCAAAACACAACAACACAAAAAAAGAGACAGCAATAGCATCAGCAACAGCAAAAAAAAAAATGTAAGTTGAAAAGAGAAAAAAGCATAAGACTATTAAGATGATAAGAGGAAGGAAAAGCAGCAATGGAACAATATATGAAAGTCCATGGTAAAGGTAACCGTGGAGTAATGTTTAAGGTAATGCTAAAGGTAACGATGAAGGTAATGGTAATGGTAACGGTAACGGTAAACTACTATTCAATCGTCATTGCATTGACTTTGATTTCAGTGTGCAGAGCACAGAGTGCATTTTCTTACCAAAACGACTGCCAAAAATAAATATGCTTCCTATATATATATATATATATGTCAGACTTTAAAAGCAATTTACTATATTACACACGTATACATATATATATATATATATATATATATATATATATATATATATAGTACATATATGTACATCAAAAAACTGATTGCATTCCAGACTCATTGCTGCAGTGAACATTAAATATATAATTTCGAGAAATTCGCTGTAGAAATTGCAAGTTGAAGTTTGATGAAATTGAAACTTGAAGTATATAGAGAGAAAAATAGTAGTAGTAAAGTATAAGTAATAGTAGTAGATATAGTAGCAGAAATTATAATAGAAATATTATGAAAAATAATTGTAAAAATAGAAAGTAGAAATTGTTGTAAATATATTCGAAGAAATACTTGTAGAAATAGCAGTAGAAGTAGAAATATTAATAAAAATTATAGAAATAGTTGTAGAAATATTAGTAGAAATATCAGTGGGAATAGTAGTATAAATGAATAGTACATAAAAATAGTACTACAAATAATAGTGGAAATAGTAGTAGAAATAATAGTAGAAAATGTATTAGAAATATCAGTAACAATAGTTGTAGAAATAGTAGTAGAAATATATATTAGTAGAAATAGTATGTTTTTGAGAAATAGTAGTAGAAAAAGTAGTAGCAATATTAGTAAAAATACAACTGAAAATATTAGTAGAAATAGTAGTAGAAATTCTAGTAGAAATTGTAGTAAAAATTATAGTAGAAATAGTAGTAGAAATTGTAGCAAATATAGTTGTAGAAATATTGATAGAAATATTGATGGGAATATTTGTAGAAATATTTATAGTATTTGTAATACAAATAGCACTGGAAATAGTAGTAGTAGCATCAATAGTAGAAATATCAATAGTAGTATGAAAAATATTGAAAATAATAATAAAAACAATAATATAAATAGTAAAAGAATTAATAAAAGAAATATTAGTAAAAATAATAATAACAAGAAATATTTAAACATTTTCTCTCTGCTGTTAATGTACACAAAATGTTTTTAAGTCGAAGCTGATCTGGTGCAGAAATAGGAGCAGAAAGCAGAAAGAAAATTTCGAATTTGTTTTTACTACTTCAAAAAACAAAAAGAGAAAAAAACAAAAAAAAAAAGTAGAGAAAAGCAATGTAACAATGTGTCAAAGGCAAAGTCAAAGGCAAAGGCAAAGTGGCAATTGGCAAGGGTCAAAAAAAGTTCTTTTCGATCAGTGCACTGACCTCAACTGGCCAAGCATATATATGAACTATATATACATAAAAGCTATATATATATATATATATATATATATATATGAAGAGTAGTAAGTTTTCATTGCTCTTAAAAGATTTGCAACTTTCAAGCATTAATGCAATGTCAAAGCGCAGAGTAAAAGTTATGTGTGAAACAAATAGTGAGAAAAATATATAAAAAAAAAAAAATAAAAATAAAATAAATAAAAATAAAAAGAAAATGGCAAAGGCAAAGGCAAAGGCAGTGGCAAATATATATATATATATATATATATACATATATAAATATATATATAAATTCAGCTTGCAGCTGTTAGTGTGTTGCAGTTGAGCGCTGTCGAATTTTCTTTCTTGTTGGACGCAAATTTATGACTGTCAAAAAAAAGAAGAAGAAGTAATAGTAAACGAAGAAGATGAAGAAGCAGAGGAAGAAGAGAAAAAGTTCGACTGCTTG
This sequence comes from Zaprionus obscuricornis, assembly GCA_037044475.1. Taxonomy (NCBI): domain Eukaryota; kingdom Metazoa; phylum Arthropoda; class Insecta; order Diptera; family Drosophilidae; genus Zaprionus; species Zaprionus obscuricornis. The sequence goes on along the minus strand of JBAMBR010000313.1, from coordinate 132,403 downwards.
TAAAGTGTTGAGACAACGATGGATGCGCCGCCAAAAATAAACGACGGCAATGTGGCAAAAGTGGCAAGATGGCAAGGTGGCTGCAACAACTTGCCCGGAAATTGCAACTATGTTAAGCTTTAACACTTTACGCGCTTTCCTCAACGACTTTTCACATAAAATTCGCTACCCATTCTCTCTCCCTCTCTCTCTGTCTCTTTCTCCCCAAGCAGAGTCAAGTTGTTAAAAGTTTTTTTTTCTCTTCAATTTTTTTTTTTTTTTTTGGGTTGGCAAATGACCCAAATTATCAAAAAGTCGACGAAAAATGAGCGAAAATTTGCGCTAAAAAGAGAAAAAAGAAAAAAAAAAAAAAACGAAACAGCAGAAAAAGTAGCAGTAGGAGAGAAATGTGTTTCTTATATAGAAATAAAAATTGTTATTTGATTTGAAAATGATGATGATCCCAAAAAAAAAAATAAAAATAGAAGCGAAATCCATTCACAGTTGTCTCGCTGTTGTCCCTTTTCTTTATCCTTATTCGTAATAAAGCAGCTGTCAATGCGCCATTTACAACAAGCTACAAGCAACAACAATAATAACGACAGACAGACAGACAGACTGGGAGACAGACAAGCATATAGACAGGCAGACAGACAGACAGCGCGTCGCATTGAAATCAAAGCCACAAACCTATCAAGACATTTTTAATGACACTCTAACCAGAACTTTTGCTTCTCCCTTACTTGCTATCCCTGTGCTTGGCGTATCCTTGCTGCTGCTGAGTGTGTGTGTGTGTAAGGGGGGAGGGGTGTGTGTTGGACAGACAGTGGCAGATAGAAAGTTAGACGGGAAGACAGACAGCAGGCATTGAGCATTGAGCATTGAGCTACTGTTATGCTTTTCCCTTCAAGCTCATTCTCAATCTCTCACTCTACAGCGCTCACTCTCACTCTCTCGTTCTGTCTCTCTTTCACTTTGTCTCTCTCTCTCTCTCTCTCGCTAACTCTACCTTCCACTCTATTTCGTTTTCACTGCCTACATTTTTCTCTTAATTTTCCTCTCACTCTCAAACTGTCTCTCACTCTGTCTTTCTCTCTCTCTTTCTTCACTTCTTTTCTCATTACATCATTACATCTCTTTTTCTCTCTCTCTTTCTTTCTCCATCACATTTTCCCTTTCTCCTCCTACCTTCTACTCTCTCTCTCACCATGTCGCCCTATCACACTCTCTGTCTTTCTCCCTCTCCCTAAATCTTTCCCCTTCGCTTCTCTCTCACACTGTCGTTTGTCCTTTCTGTCTTCCTATCTCTCATTCCTGTTAATCGTTTCCTCACGCTTCTCCCTCTCTCCCTCTGTCTTTCCCTTCCTCTCTCTCACTCTCCCTATCTCTCTCTCTCTGTCTCTCCCTCTCTTGCTTCTCACTCTCCCTCCCTCTCTCGCTCCTCCTCTCAATATGTAGACATTTCAAATGAAACAAATGCAAATTGTTGTCATTCAGCGACGAGCAGTAACAGTAGCATGTAGCATGTAGCATGTAGCATGAAGCATGAAGCCAAATGGCAGGAGAAACAAGCAAACAGCGGAAACACTGAAAGAGCGAGAACGACAAACGACAGTCGATTGGTTTCAATCCAATGCCACAACATTCATCGCTTGTCCTGTCTGCCGCTATGATTTGCATTCTCCTTCCACTTGCCACCTGCCACTTGCCACCTGCCATCGTTGCCACCATCTACTCACTAACCGCCGCCCTTAACCAACTCTTCACCTTGTTGGTTGTTGAATGTTCATTAATCCTGGCGCTGAGCACATTGCAGACACAACAACAGCAACAACAGCAACACATGAAAATTGCGGCATGTTTTGTTTACTATTTATATGTGTATGTGTGTGTGTGTGTGTTTTGGGTATATTAATGCGGCTGGCAAAAGTAGCTTTTAATTAGCATGTTGTCTGCGTGCCGCGATGCCGTTGCCGTTGCCGTTGCCGTTGCCGTTGCCGTTGCCGTCACCGTCGCCGTCGCTGTCGCCGCCACTGCTGCTCGTTTGTTTTGTTGCAAGTTGTTTTTGTGGCCTTTTCTATGGCTTTTTGGTTAACTGGCAAAACTCTGTGCCAGCACAAACAACAGACAACAGACAGTCACAAAACTGGCAAAGGACTTTTACAGCGTACACAGGTGCCAGGAGAGTGTATGTCAGAGAGAGAGAGAGAGAGAGAGAGTGGAAGAGAGAGAGAGAGAGAGAGAGAGATATTTAAACACAGTTTGAGGTGGCAATAAGTAGTTTTTGTGGTTAGACAAGCAACATAACATAAGCATTGAATGCGGCATCTTGCGGCATAGTGCGGCATAGTGGAGCAAACAGACAGACAGACAATAGACAATAGACAATGGGCTTTAGCTGATGAGTTAACTGTATGCTAAGCAGACAATGTCTGGCCAGTCATGCTTCTCTCTTGCTCTCTCTTGCTCTCACTTCCTTAGCTGAGATTTGTGCTTATGGCTGACGCTTATTTGTACAATTTGTCTGAAACATTTGGCTGAAAGTCTCATGCAGGAGCATATCAATAGAACATATTGTCTGTCTGTCTGTCTGTTTGTCTGTCTGTATGTACACGCCTCTGTCTTTTTCTCTCTATCTTTCTCTCTCTCTCTCTCTCTCACCTTCTTTATTTATCTCTCTATCCGTTTTTTGAATCTCTGTCTGTCTGCCTGTCTCTCTTTTCATCTCTCTTTCCATCTCTACATCAGACGTTTTCCCACTGTCTGTCTGTCTTTCTGAATGTTTCTCTGTCTGTCTGTCTCTCTGGCGGTCAATATGCTTGTTTTTCTCTCTATCTGCTTTTGTCCGTCAATGTATTTGTCCACCTGTCTGTCTGTATCTAAGTTTGTCTGTCTGTCTCTCAGTCTGTCTGTCTCCCAGTCTGTCCGTCTCTCTGTCTGTCTGTCTCTGTCTCTCTCTATCTCTATCTGTATCTCTATCTCTATCTCTATCTCTATCTCTATCTCTATCTCTATCTCTATCTCTATCTCTATCTCTCTCTCTTTTGTCTGTCAGTCTCTCTGTCTGTCTGTCTGTTTGTCTGTCTGTCTCTCGGTCTGTCAGTCTGTCTGTCTGCGTACATTTTTGTCTGTCCCTCCACTTGTCTGTCCGTCTGTCATTCTATCTGATTTCTGTCTTTCTATCTGTATGTCTGTCTCCCTGTGTCTCTGAGTGTCTTTCTAGTTCTGTCTCTCTGTCTGTCAATATATCTGTCTGTCTATCTCTCTGTCTGTCTGTCTCTCTGTCTGTCTCTCCGTCTGTCTATCTCTCTGCATGTCTGTCCTTCTCTCTCTCTATGTCTATCTCTTTGTTTGTCTCTTTGTCTCTCTGTCTGTCTGCGTATCTCATTGTCTGTCCCTCCACTTGTCTGTCTTTCTATCTGATTTTGCACCTTTTAATGTCTCCCTGTGTCTCTGAGTGCCTTACTAGGTCTGCCCCCTTTTTGTCTGTCGATATATCTGTCTGTCGCTCTGTCTGTCTGCCTTTGGCTATCTATCTGTCTCTGTGTTCATTTGTCTGCCTTTGTCTCCTTGCCTGTCTCTTCAAATATAGCAATATATTTATAATATATATGTATGAATATATATGTACGATATATATTCCCTATACATATATATATATATATATATATATATATCATAACTTCATCGCTAACCTTGCATTTAATTGCATAATTAGTTAAATTTACTGATTTTGATAGACAATTAAATCTTGAAACTGAATTTAGTTCAGTTCTCGTGCTGTACACTTGACTTCCGAAAAGTGTACTAGAGAAATACTTAATATATATATATATGTATATGTATATATATATATATATATATATAGTAGTACGATATAACTACGAATCACTTAGCCGTAGACATTTAATAGCCAATTAGTTGGCTGCGTGCTTCGCCTTCTCGTTCACCACAAACACAAATACAAATAAACATGTAATTGCCGACACGCACATTCAAATCAACTGAAACGTAACACAAATACTTGCAATACACACACACACAAACACCGAGAAAGATAGAGAGAGAGAGAGAAAGAGAGAGATAGTTAGATTACTTGACTTGACTTGAAATTAAAGTTTATAATTGACTAGAACTAAAATTGTAATTAACTGCAAGTCAATATCTATGAAAATTATGAATCTTTGAACTTGGGAAACTTTTTATACGATTGCGCAGATATAGATATATGATAAAAAAAAAAAAGAAAAGCAAGCTTATCATCAGTGAGACGAAGATTTCATACTCTTGCAGTCGTAGAAGAAAACTTTTTATACTAGAACTTCTTTTTTGGCCGATTGTTCCTGTGGCAGCTATATATAATAGTGGTACGATACGGCCAGTTCCGACATACATATATAGCATATCATTGAGCAAGTGTTAAAACTGAGAGACAAGCTTGTGTTGAAACATACGGACGGATGAACGGACGAACATTTGGATTCTCGTATCGATGCTGATCAAGATAATATATATAAACTTTGTTGAGCCTGCCACGCCTGCTAGCGGACGTTACGAAACTCTCGTCCAAAATGAATATATTCGCTGCAAATGTATAATTATATGGGATATATATACACTAGATAGATATAGATATAGTGTATATATATGTATATAGCTATAAAATATATTTATATTTATTTACTGTATAATATAAACTTGCAGTTGAAGCTTTGTTCTACAATGCTTCAGTAAAAATTCAAAATACAATACAAACTGACAGAGAGCTGATAATATGATGTAGCTATATAGGATATATATATATATGATATATATATATATATGTGATATATATATATATATATATGTGATATATAGCAGAAATCGTAAGCATTTTAATTTTGTAAATATAAAATTATAAAAAAAAATATGAAATAAAAATTATTATTAATTTATTTAGTTTTAACATTATAATTAATTATTAAATAAATAAATAAAAATTATAATTAATTTTCAAATTAATCCCTGAGATCAAGTATTTATATACATAAATATACACATATATTCATATATATATATTCATATATTATATATATATCTATATATTTCTGTGAATTTTGAAAGAGTTGCAGAAGCCTTTTCGACACATTAAGCAGTTTAAGCTGCAATTGGCTTAAATGTGGATTAATTAGTTGCATTGGTCAGTTCATTGGCATGACAAATGATGATTGAGTAAATGAATGAATGAATGAATGAATGAGATGAGTGCATGAATGATTGAGTGAATGCATGAATGAGTATTTATGGAATGATATGAATGCATGCAATGCAACTGAACTGTGCAATGTCAAACGCTTTCAAGTCATCATCATTATTTTTATGTGCAGTTGTTGCTGTTGTTGTTGCTGTTGTTTTTGCTGTACAACAAGTCGTCGTACTTCAAATGAATTTCTCAGTGCAAGCTAATTAGGCGGCACGCAGGCGCATGACATAAAAAAAAAACTAAAAACACAGCAACTGCAATTATAACAAGAAAGTTTAAGGGGAATATGTAAAGGCAAGAGAAAGATAAGGCAAGAGAGAGAGAGAGAGAGAGGGGGGAGGGGAGTGAGAGAGTGAGAGAAGAGAGCAGAGTTGCAGTAGTAGGAGTGACAAGCAAAGTGTTGTTGTTTTTTTTGCGGTATATGTTGTTGATGTTAAAGGAGCAGCAGCAGCAGCGTATAATGTTTTCTGCAATTGCTTTTATGTTGCTGCTGTTGTGGCTGCTGCTGTTGGTGTTGCAGTTACTGCTATTGCTGCTGATATTACTGTTATTGTTGTTGTTGCTGTTGTTATGATTATTAGGCATAAAGTGCTGCTGCTGCTGCTGCTGCTATTGTTGCAGTTCTTAGTGTTGCTGCTGCTTGCTTGCCTGTTGCTGCTGCTGCTGTTGTTGTTGCTGTTGTTGTTGCTGTTGTTGTTGCTGTTGTTGTTGCTGCTGTTGCTCTGGCCTAAGTAACACGATTTTTCTTCATTATTATTTCTTGGCACGCGATCTGACAAGTTAGACGACTTACTGCTGCTGTTGTTGTTGTCATTGTTTGCTGCAATTGCTGCTGTTACTGTTGTTGTTGTTGTTGTTGTTGTTGTTGGACTTTGTGCTAGTCAGGCAAGCTGTCGCCATCGCCATCGCCTCAACTGTCGTGTTATGCGATTTACATCAAGTGTTGGGCGAAGGCAAGCAAAAAAAAAAATAAAAAAAATTTCCCCCACGTTTAGACGCTTGACGCTCGACAATGTTCATTTTTTCTAAGGCAGCCAAGACTTGCTGCTCCCTATACATACTAGTATATATATTCAAGCAGCAGTCAACTGGTCGTTGATGCCTATCTTAAAATATATATACATACAATATATACTATACTATACTGTACTATATATATATATATATATATATATATATATATCTGTATCTTTAACTATATCTTTAGATGCAAACAAATAACAATGTGTTTGTTGTTGTTGTTTTGTTTTATAAAGAAATTACATTTGACGACTTACTTGCAATTAGCCACGTCTACAACGTCGTTGACTTCGTTTGTTGTTATTGTTACTGCTGCTGTTATTATTGTTGTTGTTGCTGCTGCTTAGCTTGTTGTTTAACTTGTAGTTTTAGCTAATGTTAATGCTATTGTTTAATGTCCCTTGTTATGTATCAGACTGCGTAAATACTGTCAAGTTTTGTTTAAGCTGCTCTCACCGTGCTGTAAAATAAAACAGAAATATTTTCATTTTTAATATTTTTATATTTTTTTATGGTATTTTTTTTAATTGTATTTTTTTTTTTTTAATATTTGTTGTTATTATTCTTTAATATTAAATTTTTCTCTTTTTATAAATTTCAAAATTTTTATATTTTATATAATTCTAAAAATGTTTTCATTAAGTTTAAAAGTATTTTTATTAATTTTAAAAATATTTTCATATTTTTTTATAATTTTCAAAATATTTTTCCCCATTTTTAAAATCTGTTACTAATTTAAAAAAAATAAAAATAAATTATTTTCATATTTTAAAAAAAATTTTATATTTTTGAAAATTTTTCTCATATTTTTAAAAATATTTGTCATATTATTGAAAATATTTCTCATAACTACAACAAATATTTTAAATAATTTTTCCAATATTTTTAACCATTTTTAAAATATGTTACATATTTTTTTAAAAATCATTTTCATCTTTTTAAAATATTTTCATATTTCTTAAAATATTTTTAATTTTTTGAAATAAATTTGCATATTTATAAAGAAATTTTTTTTATTTGAAATTTTGTATACTTTGATAATTTTTTTTTTATTTGTGATATTTATATACTTTTTTTTTGGCCATGCTAGCACAATGTTCGCAAACAAATGCTTAGACAACAAAACAAAAAAAAAAAACAAAAAAATACAACAAATTTACTTGGCAATTATACGCTGGCTTAAATATGCCCAGAATATGGCTAAAGCGCGTTAGTATGGTTATATTGTCAACCTTCAATAAGATACGAATCAGACAAGCTAAGCATGACTAACCTCAAAAAAAAAACAAAAATATATTTTATTATTAGTTGTCACCTTAACGAAAACTTGATGAAACTTGTGCTTGTATTATTTATGCAAAGTCTTTGTCAACACTCGAACGTGTTGACATACGTTACGCTAAACTCTATGAAAATATTCTCTCATTAAAACTAATTACACTATTTATACATATATATATGTTATATATATATATATATATATATATATCTTTATATCTGTATATGAAAAAAAGTGCAAAGTAATTTCAAGTCTTATCTTAAGCTAATTTAAAAAAAAAATATTTAAAGAAATATTATTTTCTTTTTTCTTTTTTTTTTTACTACGTATGTTTAACTGAAGTTCAGACAACATTATAAAATGCGTAACATATTCATTGTATGCGCTATGCTTATATTATATTATAACATTATTCTAATCGTTGCTTATCTTATAATTTTTAATTTTTTGGTTATTTTCCACAACAAGTTTTTGGCATGTTTCTATGTTGATCTTATCGCTGATAATAACAAAATAAAAAAAAATATTTAACCAATAACAAAAAAAAAAAAAAAGAAACTAGCTGCAATTGATCATAAAGAACATGAGGAGGATGAAGATGAAGAAGAACAGCAACAACTATTAGCATGACCTTGAGTTGATTATATAATCTTATCAATTTGCATAAACGTGAGAGTAAGAAAGCGAGAGGGAAAGGAGGAGTGAGACAGAGATTGAGAGAGAGAAAGTGAACGTAAATTAATCTTATCGCATCTTGGATATAGCAAAAAAAAAATGATCTCAGTTGTGCTGAGAAAAATCTTTGTCTGTTTGTCTCTATCTCTCTGTATCTCCATCTCTCTCTCTTGCCTGCTGCGCGCCAAAGTTTGTTTAATTGAAAAAATAAAGAAGAGCTAAAATTTTCATGCACATATATAACATATGGTGGCATGCACTAAGCTATAGGCAATGCAGGCGGCAGCTTTGGCAACTGCGTCAAGTGTGGCAGATGCAGCAGTTGTAGGTGGAAAAAGAGAGTGCAGCAACAGCAGTAGTAACAGCAGCAGCAACAGCAGTAGCAACAGCAGCAGCAGCAGTTAGTTGTTACCGCTGTGCACAGACACATTACATTTTCTGCTCCAAATACGCTTTTCACAATTTTCACATACACAGACAGACAGACAGACAGACAGACAGTTGTATGTATGTAATGTGCAGCACACGCAGAGCTTCTTCATTTTACTTTTCGCCAACGCGGCGTATGTGCAATATTTGCAAACGGAGCGTGCGCACAGGAAAGCAAACATGGCCCCAAACAAACAGATAAGCAAACAAACAAACAAACAAAACAAACACACAAACACACACATACAAAATATATATAACTATAGACATATACACATACATATATATATATATCTATATAGTATATACTCATAGTCAGTCAGTCAGTCGGCCAGCAACAGCAGCAGCAGTAGCAGCGGCAGCCAATGAAGCCACTGAGCCATATAAAAAGTGAAAATTGCATTTGTTTTTAATGCAGCTAGCAAAAAAAAAAAAAAATAAGTCGCATATGTGTGGCAAGGTTGTGTGTTGCACAGAAAGCAAAGAAAACAGAGGCGGCACAAGTAGCAACGAGATTTTTTTTTCTCTCTCGACGTCGTCGTCACCTTTTGTCTGCCAATTCGCGCACTAGGCCAAGGGAAAATTCACAAAATACAAAACAAAAAAAAATAAAAATACTATAAAATCAAAAGTGAAAAAGAAAATTTTTGCCTTTTCACTTGCATGTGTATGAAAAAAAAAAATTTATTTTGTTTTTTTTTTACCTACTAGAAACTTTGAGTATTGAAACTCTTGGCAGCTATTTTTTTTAACCCTTAACTTGAAGTGTGCTAAAGAAATTGAAACATTAAATAAAGATTTTGCAGCCCTACGGCAGCCATGTAAAAATATAAAAAATATGATTAAAGAAATAAATTTATGCTCTTGGATTTGGATTGAAGGAAATAAAATTATGCAAAATATTGCCAGTTAAAAAATTTCAATTTTTAATTATTATTTTTGAAAGGAAAAATCGCTGTAAAAAAGTTTACATTTTCTTAGATAATCAAAAGCTTTCAAATTATAATTTGATTTTATATTTTTTTTTTTACATTCCATATGTTCCCGATTTATGCTTTTATATCTTGTATAACATCTGGCATAAAGTTCTAGCTAAATGTTTTTAGCATTTTTTTTTATTTACATGCTTTCTGCTTAATTCTCACTTATGCTCAGCTTTTAGTCTTTGCCTTTGCCTTATGGCACATAAAGTACACTTTAAATTCTTCTGCTTTTTATTCATTTATTTTTTTTTTTTTTTGCCCTTCCTAGAAGTTAATCATCAATCAAGTTGCACATTCCGTTCTCACATTCGTTTATTCCGATCTCATCTGTTAATTCTCATTGCACTCAAATATGCAAAACTCATTGGCATTTGTCGGCTGTCCAATCATTTGCCCACATCATGTGGCCAGCAGCAACACTAGCAGCAGAGGCAGTGGCAGAGACAGAGGCAATGGCATCGATGAGCACCAGAATCATCATCATTAATTAAACACTTAATTAAAACTGCAGCCGCCATCGCTTGCATGAGCAGCGGCTGTTAGGCGCAAAAGGGGAAATAGAGAAGGAGTAAGCAGAGAGCAGAGAGAGAGAGAAGTGCTGACTGGCGGGCGGAGTGAGCTGTGGAATGATAGACTTTTGGGCACTAAGCTAGTTGAATGCAGTGCAGCCAGGCATGTGAATGCAGAATGAGAAATACTATGTGTGTGTGTGTGTGGAAAAAAGAGACAGAAATGAGAGAGAGGGAAAGAGTGGGAGACAGCAAAAAGTTAGCGATACAAATTGATTAGGCGGCATTTTGTGAACGCTCGCAGCAAACTGACAAAAAGCAGCAACAAGAAAAACAGCAGCCACAACAGCAGCAGCAACAACAAATACAACAACAACAATAATAACTACACTGACAGACAACATTTAAAATGCAAACCGCTAAAAGCAACCAACAACAAGAACAACAACAACAATATAAAAAAAAATACAAACACTGAAATGCGACTAATGACGACCGAATAATGTGTTTAATAAAAATATATGTAGATATATATCTATGCTATACATACAGATATATATATATAAATATATATCACATATTAAATATGTATATAGAAATTAACGCAACTTTCCAATTCATTTTTTTTTCTTTTTCTTTTTTTTTGTGTTACATTTTTAGCACGATTTTATAGACGTTGAGCAAGCGCGTAAACGAGCAAGATTTGAAGCGATAAACGATAACGCATTTATGCGATAATTCATGCAAAGTCTATGCATCAGATTGTCGTTTAACTTTAAGAGTTTGAACAGCAAATATGTGAAATATGAAAATAATATAAATATAAATTTAAATAATAATAATAATAATAATAAAGAAAATAATAAATAAATTATAAATAATAAAAAAATAATAAATAAATAATAAATAAATAATAAATAAATAATAAATAAATAATAAATAAATAATAAATAAATAATAAATAAATAATAAATAAATAATAAATAAATAATAAATAAATAATAAATAAATAATAAATAAATAATAAATAAATAATAAATAAATAATAAATAAATAATAAATAAATAATAAATAAATAATAAATAAATAATAAATAAATAATAAATAAATAATAAATAAATAATAAATAAATAATAAATAAATAATAAATAAATAATAAATAAATAATAAATAAATAATAAATAAATAATAAATAAATAATAAATAAATAATAAATAAATAATAAATAAATAATAAATAAATAATAAATAAATAATAAATAAATAATAAATAAATAATAAATAAATAATAAATAAATAATAAATAAATAATAGATAAATAATAATAAATATATAAATAATAATAAGAAAATATAAATATAAATAAAATAACGTAAAAATAATTACAAAAATAGACGCATAAACAGTTGAATCAAGAATATATGCATATGTATATTCAATATAGACGCTTCCACGCCTCATGTCTCATGCGTCCTTCTACTTTTGACTATAATAATGTTCAACATAATTATTTAAATATTTTTAATAATTATAATGCCAGAAATATAATTCCAAAATTATAATATATATATAAAATCTAATTATAATTTTATGCATTTTAATTGTTATAGAAATAACAACAATAGCAACGCATTCATAATCGAATCAATTAAACATTTTTCGTGTTTTAATTAAGCAAAAAAAAAAAAAAAGAAAAGAAAAACACACAAAAACGTAATTTAAATGCCGCGATGCCCAAAAAAAAAATATATATATATATAAATAAAAAAAATAAAATAAAATAAACAATTCCCATAACATTTTCACATGAATGCGAATTTGTCAGTGAGTTTTTTTTTTGTTGTGTTTACCGTTTACACTTATGAAATTACATGACAAAAGCCTTAAGGAGACATCGGAGGCTGATCCCTTGACGGGGAGGGAGAGAAAGACCCTTCAATGGCCCCTGAGAACGATAACGAAGAAGTGAAAAACCCAACAAAGAAACACAGAAAAAAAAAAAAAACTCCCGAGTCTCAGTAGTCGGGAGTCTTTAACCAACAAAATCCAAACGACAATTCGACAGCCCGAAAGAAAAAAACGAAAAGAGGAAAAAAAAAAATTGAACCGAACTCAAAAGCGACAAACGCAATCAAAGGCTGTTTATCTTCTTGACTGAGTTGGGAGTTGTTATAGTCCTGCTGCTGCTGCTGCTGTAGCTGCTGTTTTTTCTACTCTTGCTTATTGTTGTGGTTGTTGTAATTTTTGGTCCATCGGACACTAAATGAGGGTCATACAAAAGGCGATAGATGGATGCTGATGATGATGATGGGGTAGCCACTGCCTTTCTCTCTCTGTGTCTGTAAATTCGACTTCTAATGCAATCAGTTTTTTTTTATATAAATATTTTTTATATTCTTTTATTCAAGTATTTTTCATTTACATTTCCATTTTCAATAATAAAATGAATCACAAAAAAAAATTAAATGAAAAATCATAAAAAATGAAAATAATAATAATAATAATAATAATAATATTACTCGTCGTCGTAGTAGTAGCATTATGTAGTATATGTAATACATAACTAGGCAATTTGTTATTGCCTTCGCCCTCGTTGACCGCCAAAACATTTATTGTAACCAAAATCGTTTATAAAGTATTCAATAGTGCCACCACACACACACACAAACAACCATCACTTTACACAGTAAAAAAAAAAAAAGAAGAGCTCGCTTAGTAGGCGTGTGCGTCTGCATCCCATGTCCATGTCCATGTCTATGTCTATGTCTATGTCCATGTCCTTGTCCTTGTCCATGTAAATGAAAAGGAATTGTTATAAATTGGTCTTGGACCTTTTGCCTCTGTCTCTCTGCCTCTCTCTCTCTCTCTCTCTCTCTCTATCTTCAGCTGTCTGCTTCTTGTTTTCTTTTTTTTCTGTTTTCCTCTTGCTATTTGTTATCCAAGGCGTTTTTGCCTTTGATAGATATATTCGTTATTTGCCGTTAGGGGCTAAGCAAAATATCTTTGAGATATTGTATCTGTTGTCATGCAGCATGCGTAGGCGATTTAGAGTTGATGTGCCAATAGAACAAAATGATGGGGGGTGCGAGCTAAACGAGAGCAGAGCGCAAAGCTCTGTGAATGAGATGTCTGTCTATCGAGATTCTCGGATGCTGCTGCTGCCAGAACTGCTGCTGCTGCTGCTGGTACTACTACTCCAACTGCTACTCCTACTACCACTGCTACTACTACTACTGCTGCTACTGCTGCTGCTCGTTAACTACTATCATGATGTAACTTTGTTGCAGAAAACTTCAGCGCCTAAATTTATTGTGCCTCGATAAATGTCAATTTCATGCAATTTCTTGCACATAGACACAAACATATACTTTCCATTTCGTCTGCATAATTGTAATCAAATTAGAAGAGACAAATCTTATTATTGTTGTTGTTGTTTTTTGTTGTTGTTCTGCTTTTTGTTTTGTTGTTTTTTATTGTTTCCCTTATCATTTGCTACAGTTTTCAGTTAGTTCAAACAAAAAAAAAAGAAAAAAAAAACTTGCCAAAGTGAAAAGCTGAATTCAACCCCAACCCCCGTTACCAGAGTGGGCGTGAGGCGAGAGACTCGTGGCATAAAATCTACTACACTTACTCAACGTGATAGTCGCTTTTGAACCGGTTGAATGTCGCAACATTAGTCGTTTTGTGGGCGTGACAGGCGCCTAGAACTGTTTAGCCAGACAAATGACCAACCCAGACACTTGACTGCAAATCTTTCATTTGCACAGTGGAACAAATTTGAATCAAATTAATTATAATTTCAATTATAAAATACTAGAAAATTTACATATAGAATTTGTAATTGATTTTAATATTTCGCAAAAATTTGAAAAAATAAAAAAATAAAAGAAAATAAAATAAATAAAAAAAAATAATATAATAAAAAAAAAATAATAATATAATAAAAAAAATAATAATAATAATATAAAAATATGCAAAAAAAAAAAAAATTGAAAAATAAAAATAATAAAAGAAAAAAAAAATAATATAATAACACAAAAAAAAAATTATATGAAAATATGCAAAAAAAATTAATAAAAATATATATTTAATATTAAATGTAACATTTAAATAAATATACAAATTCAAAAAAAAAAAAAAATAAAATAAAATAAAAATATATATTTCATATTTATATTTATATAATATAATTTATTTAATTATAAAAACACGATGCCTGCTAAATATTTTTATATATATTTTTTATGTTATATAATCATTAATTTAATTCCACTGTAACTCTGCTCTGGCATACTACAAAGTCCAGTTTAGTGCCCACAACACAGTCCACAATTTTTGTTTTTGTTGTTCAGCCTGAAAAGCCTGACACTCTGGCAGTCAGTCAGTTTAACTCTTATTCTGCTCTGCTCTGCTTTGCTCCAGCTCAACTCCAGTTCAGCTCAACTCGGCTCAGCTCAGCTGAGTTCAGTTTAGCTCAACACACACACACACGCAGGGAGACAGAGAGAGAGAGATAGAGAGAAAGAGAAACAATTTTCTTGTGGCAGGAGAAGCAAAATAAATTTCAAAGCGATTTATCAAAACCAAAATCCGAATCCCAATCCCAATCCCAATCCCAATTCCAGACAACAATAAGGCAAAAATTTTTAGCCACAAACGCAGCCGCAGCTGAATAGAATTTAAAGCTAGAAAAAGTATATGAAAGAAAGAGAAAGAGAGAAAAGTAGAATAAGTGAGCCTGGCATAGCCACAGTGATGTAGGGGAGAGGGAAGGGGATGGGAAAATGGGGCCTCAGGTTCAGCTTTTAAGACTTCAGCTCCTCGGTTGCCGTTGACAAACGTCCAAGGCAAATTATTCATAAGCAGGGCAAACAAACATCTTGTAGCTACAACGAGAATGAGACTGAGAGAAAGAGAGAGAGAGAGACAGAGAACTATGAAAAAAAAAAACTGTCACAGTGTGTGTTGCTGTTGCTGCTTTTGTTGTTGTTGTTGTTGTTTTGCGGCATATACAAAACGTTAAATTAATGTTAAAAGCATGTTGCGACGCCCGCTCGCCTTCGGCTGTTGGAACTGTTCAAACTCTTGTTCTTCTTGCTGCTGCTGCTGCTGCTATTGCTGTTGCTGATTGTTGTTGTTTTTGTTGTTGTTTTTGTTTTTGTTGTGGTTGTTATTGCTGGCCAGTGGCCAGTGTTGGTAAGAGAAAAAGAGGTGACTTTGCGCTATGTTCGCTTCGTTCGCTTGGTTCGCTCTGTTTGCCTTTTGGCTGCATTTTCGTTTCGTTCAACGCCGTTGAAATTGCTGCTGCTGCTTCTGCTGCCTGCTGCCTGCTGCTAGCTGCCTGCTGTTGCTTTTTCTGATAAGCCGCTTAGCTGTTGTGCAGTAAAAATATTTTTGGCTTGTATTGCGTATCTGTGTGCGTAAACGTATGCGTGTGTGTGTCCGTATGTCATTGTATGTGTATGTATGTTGTGTGCCCTCAAGCAGTGGGCGTCGGTCAAGCTTAACGAAATGGCGTAACGGAAGCGCCGCCACAAGATCAGATTGAAGTTTAAAGCGTGCAGAGCGCATTTCTTAAACGACGCATACGCATAACATTCATACAAGCATTCGTCCAAAATTTATCGTAAGCGCGCAGCTTAACGATTGTGAAAATCATTGCTGGAATGAGAGTTAATATTTTATATGCAAGAGTAAGGCAATGCTTTAACCTCTGACGATTGTTGATTAAAATGTTGAAAAACAAAAATCGATAATTGTCGATGACAGGCAACAAATTAAACACCAATTAACTATAACAGTCGATAACAATCGATGATAAAACTCGATAGCTCTGAATGATAATCGATAATTGTTGATGACAAGTAATAAACAAATCATCAACAAAAATGTATAAAATCGATAACAATCGATGGGAGTCAATAACAATCGATTAGAGTTGATAACAATCGATTAGATGCGATAAAACTCGATAACTTTGAATGACAATCGCGAACTGTACAACTGACAATTTAGCACCAGCAAAACATATCAATCTATAATAATCGATAACAACATATGACAATCGATAACATTCGATATATATATATATATATATCGATAACAGTATTATATTAAATTTGTATATATTTACAACAATTACATTACATTCCACTGTGCCAACAACAACATCAGCATCAGAAAATATTTTAACTTGAAAGTTGGAGGTTAAAAAAAAGGTTAGACAATAATTAAATGCGGTAAATGGAGCGAAACTGAAGAAGTTCATCGATTTTCATTGTTTTCCCACACATCGATAATTGTTTTCGATTAGTTTCCTGAACTGTTGCTGCCGTTGCTGCTACAAGGTTGCCGCCTCTATAAATTACATAGTAGTCACATCAACTGTCTGTAATCGAAGATTGTCTACTAAAGTTGCTAAAGCAGTTGCTGCTGTTGCTGCTGTTGTTACTGCTGCTGCTGCTGCTCAAGCTATTTGCTGCTGGCCCTGCCATTTATGTGGGCTCAACTCGTGAACTCTCTACCAGACCCCGCTCCTCCCTCTCCCTCCACAACGACTCCACAGTATAGTATATTGTGCACTTCTCCTGGTTAGTTGTGCAAATAAAAAGCTTGTCACTTTGACATTTCGCCGGCAGGAGCTGGCCACAAACGTGCGGCAAAACGTTGCAAGCAGTGAAGTGAAGGAGTGCCGCCCCATAACTATTAGATATGGCAACGCTGCTGCATATAGACATAGCATAGAGTCTTGCTTTGTCTTTGCGAGTCTTGCGTCTAGCGTCTTCATTTCCATCTTCTTTTGGGTTGTGAGGCTTAAATGCTTGCTCTGGCCCAATGACTTGAGCGAACAGTTTGCGGATCACTTTTGAAACGTGCAATTGGTAAGTAAGAGGGGGAGGGTTGGGGGTGTGTCATTGTTGGGCTTGTTTTGGAGGCGTCTCGTTGCGCATGGTTTGTTTACAAAATTTTTGCATTGCAAAAATCGTATTGGCAATTGCAAATTGTTGTTGTTGTTATTGTTGCTGGCCACAAATTAAACGTTTTGGGTCGTGCCAACATCAATGGTAACACAACAGTTAACAACAACAACAACAGCAGCAAAAACAGTAACAACATCTGCATTGTCTGCACCTTCAATTATTTTGCATTATATGCAACAAAAGCAAGAAAAATGAAGAGAAGAGCAAAAACAAAGGAAAAAAAAAGTAAAAGTTTCTTTTATAACTTCCAAATATTGTCGATGAAAACTGAACTAAATAAATGATTTGATGAATTTACTAAAGGAAGAAACAGCCGCGGTAGAGACAGCAACAACAACAATTGCTTGTGCAATAATGCTCATCATCATCATCATATATATATAAAGATTTATAACATTGAGAGTCTATGCCTTTTGACAAGAAGTTTGCACAAATATAAATAAATAAATAAAATAATATAAACAAATATTTATATAACAAAATCTACATAAAAAATATATATAAAAAAATAAATATAAAAAAAAATATATATATATATATAAATATATTTATAAAAAAATATATTTAAAAATTAAATATAAAAAATATATAAAATTATATATATAAATAAAAATTATATATAAAAAGATAAATATAGAAAAAAATATAAAAGAAATATAAATAAATAAAATATATATGAAAAATATATATAAAAAATATACATAAAAAAATATAAAAAAATATATATAAAAAAAAATAATATTCATTTATAACATTTATTTTATCATTTATACATAAAAATATAATTATAAAAAATATATATATATATCTGATCAGCATCAATATATTTTCAGCTTATCATCGCTTATTCGCCAAATAAAATTTGCTAGTGAAATTTCTCATTGGAACGCCACGAATTGTAGTAACAAACGCTTGTTAACTGAATCTTAATATGTGCACAACGTTTTATGTTTGTTAAGTTAATTGTCTGAAACTTACAAGATTTCAGTTTCATATGTCTTACAAATGATAGCAAAATTTCAGGTAAATCTCACAACTATTTTATATAGTAAACATAGCAAAAAAAAAAAAAAAAAAGTTGAAGCTGCAAGCAGAGTATGAAATCTTCAGCGTGATGTATATGTAGATAATTTTTTTCTTGTCTTTTTTTTATTATTTTTTTTGTACAACATTTTTGAGCATATATGATTGTGGAGCATACTGTGTGCTAAATGTCAGACAATGGCAAACGCTTAACTGTGCGCACTGTGCGCGTGTTTTATGTTTTTGCTTATGCATTGAGTTTCATAGTGCGTTTAATTTATAATTGGACTGAAACAGATACAGATACAGATACAGCTACAGATACAGATAGTGATACAGCAAGAGTTCATGCTATAGTTGAAGATACAACATATACATATATATATACATATACATATACATATACATATACATATACATATACATATACATATACATATACATATACATATACATATACATATATATACATATACATATACATATACAGTTATAGTTATAGTTATAGATAGATATATAGATACATATGTTATACATGTTATGTTTTTTTTTTTCTATTTGCTTTGCATTTTCGTTTTGGGCTGTTGGTCAAAACATAAAAACCCCAAAAAAAAATAAAAAAATTAAATAATAAAAAAAATATTTCAAACTCTTTGGGGGCCTTGGGGTTGGGGTCGTGCGTTAATTAAGCAAAAACCAAAATAAACGTTAACTTTAAACTTAAAAACAAACAAAAATCAACTAATAAGAAAAAAAAACATACAAAAAAAATAAAACAGAAAACAAAACTCATCCATTTGTTACTGTTGTCTCTCTCAGTGTGTGTGTGTGTGTGTGTGTGTGTGTGTTCGCTTAGCCAATCGTTGATCTTTGATATTTAGGCCAGATCTATGGTAATTGAGCAATTGAGCTACCCGAAGGAGAAGATGAAACCTATGTAAATTGGAGGTCAATAATTTGAGGCCTACTACAATAATGCGATGCTTAACTTATGCCATGCGATATGTATCTCAAGTGCCAAAGTATTGCAAATGACTACAAAAACAATCGATGCGATCAATGCGATCAATTCGATAATATTGATTATATATGAAATATAAAAAAAATGGAAATATGAAATATATTGAAATATATCTTGCTCTCAACATACAAATGATCAGCATGTTGAGCAATCACGTGTCTCGCTCGTGATCATTGCACATACAGTATGTCAAGTGTTTTATAATTGATCTTCAGCATGATCGAGTTTGTAAATATACTTTGATCTCTTGTAAATATTATGAAGTTTTTCTCTACTAACAACATTTCAAATCAAATCATGTTGATTAATGATGTGTTCATGATGAAGATCATTGATGATCTATGCATAATGTCAATGATTTTTAATGTTGATCAATAATGATCAAGTAGGAATGTTTATAATATTCTATGATGATCAATGATGAACAATTATGATCATTATGTTGATGATGTTCAATGAGGATCTATGAGAATCAATGAGGATCAGTGATGAGCTATGAATAATGTCGATTAAATCAATGTTGATCAAGGATGAATATCGATGATATTTAATGATGAACAATAACATTCAATGATGCTCGATGATCAATTATTATCAATGATGATCAATAAAGTATCAATGAGAATCGATGAAGATCAATAAAGATTAGTGATGATCAAGGATGAATGTCGATGATGTTCTATGCTGATAAATGATGAACAATATTATTCAGTGATGCGCAATGATGAAGATCAATTATGATCATTAATGGTGATCAATGATGTTCAATAAAGGATCACTGAGAATATATGAGGATCACTGAAAAACAACAAGGATCAATGAAGATCAATGAGGATTAAGGATGCATGTCGATGATATTCGATGATGATCAATGATGAAAAATTATCATCAATGAAATTTAATGATGCTCGATGAACATCAATTACAATTATTATTATGGTGGCCAATGATAAATCAATAAAATATCAATGAGAATCGATAGAGATCAATGAAGATCAATGATAATCAGTAATGCTCAATGATCAAGTCATAGATCAATACTGTTACCTAACTTTATTTTGTATCTGAAATTATGTTACGCGATGCCATGTGAAAGGAAGCGGAAATGCAATTTCGTGACTTTGGCTAAACAAAGTGAAAGATCTAAAAAGATGAAATGAAAATCTCTGGCGGTTTATACAACTTTTCAGCTATCGTAACTGTCAATAAATTGCACTACAGAAAAAAAATACAAAAAATTATATATAAAAAAGAGGAGGAAAAAAAAAACTCAAACAATCGTTTGTGAAATTGTGGAGAGGCAGCAGAAAACTTATTGCATTTTGTAAGCATTAATCGATGGATATGAAATTTTCACCAACACACAAAAGATGTGAACAAAAAGAGGCCGAAAGAGGAAGAGAAAGAGAGAGATAGAAAGGGAGAAACGTAACGAAATGAAACAAGATGAGACGAGTAAATAAGGCAACTCTCTGACTGAAACTTCATAAAGGCGCAGTCAAAGTGTTGTTGGAAAGTGGTCGTCCGATAGAAGAAGGAGCAACGGAAGAGTCTAGAAGGGGAATTGAGACGATTGAGGAACATTGCAAGCGACGACTAGGTGCAGCAACGGCTTTGCCTTTGTCCAACACTCTATCTCTATCTCTCACTCTAGCAACGCTTGCCGCCCACAAGTGAAAAGTGTATTGAGCAAAGCTGCAATGACAGAGGAAAGATGTGTGAGAATGAGAAGTGAATGCAGGGAAGGGCAGGGAATGGCAGGGACAGCCTCTAAAGGCAGTGAGTGTTCGGTTACCATATTTCGCATGGAATCCCAGTTTCAAAGAAGAAACAAACGAAACAGCGCGCGCAAAAGAAGCCAACGAGCAACAAAAAACAAAAAAAAAAAAAGCAAGCAAAAAAAAAAATGAAAAAAATGAGAAAAAAATAGCGTCAAGCGTTTTGCTTCATTGCACAAAAGGCCGCCCGCCCAGACTAACTGAGCCCAAGAGCTCCACGAGCTCTTTGTAATGAAGTAAAGCTTACTACACTACACTACACCTTCCCCCTCTCATGGTAGCTGCCATTGCTGCCTCACATAGGCTGCTTTTGGCCGTATATCCATACGGCAAACCATAAACAAAACCCGGCAGCAACCACGAAACCAAGCGCCGTCGACAACGTTGAATGTTGACGTTAACGTTAACGTTGACGCCGGCGTTGAAGTTGACGTTGGCGTTAACGTTAACGTTAACGTTGGCGTTGGCGTTGTCAATATATAATCTGTTTCTTTGCTCTTCTTTAGTTCTGTTTGCAGTTGTTGTTGTTGCTGTTGTTGTTTTTAAGGTGTTTGTATTGTAGGAGGCGATGACGATGACGATGACGACGTCGCTGCTGCTGCTGTTGTTGTTGCTGCTACTGCTGTTTGTGGCGCTCCTCTGTGCTGTGCTGTGCTTTGCTGTGCTGCGCTTTGCCTGCTGCATTTTTCAGGCGTTGACAAATTTTGAGCCGAAAACAAAACACGAAATAAGCGACAGGGCGAAAGTATGCGCAATAATCGAAAAATGTCGTCAACGATGAATTGCTGGGGCGAACAAGGCGTTGCTGCTACAGCAGCAGCAGCAGTGGCAGCAGCAGTAGAGACACGCTGCAATATGGGCTGTTTGACAGTGGGCGTGGCAATAACGTGCTGTTAGCGGCATCGCATAGCTGGAAGCTGTCTCTCAGTCTCAGTCTCAATGCTGCTGCTGCCTCACTACTCGCCCCACAAAGTGTGTGGCATGAAATTGAAAGCAACAACGAAACACGACAACAAAAAAAAAATAAGAACAAAAACAAAAACAAAACAAAAATGAGGAAACAAAAACCGAAGAAAAATTGAAATATTTTGAATATTTTCACGTGCATTTGCATAAAAGAGACGCATGGCGGGGCGACTGGCGGGTGGCGGATGGACAGGCGCAACGTGACGCGGCTCGCTGGCAGTCAGACAGAGACAGAGACAGAGAGAGAGAGAGAGAGAGTAGTGAGAATTGCTGCAGAGACGTGTCGCATTGACAGGCAATGAAGCTGATGCTATGGCTGCTGCTGCTGCCGTCGATGCTGCTGTTGCCGTCGATGCTGCTGCTGCTGTTGCTGTTGCTGCTGCAGTCGCTTCAAGTGCAACTAGCAACAAGAATAACAACAAGCGGGCGCAATGCAAAAAGCTTTTTTGGCAATTTGCCTTCAAACGGTTTTCGGCTTTTTACTTTTTTTTTTTTCTTTTTTATTTTTTTTATTTTTTATTATTGAGGGGCGTGGCCAGCCTCAATTGCTGCCGCACACTCAAAGAAAAAAAAAAAAAAAAAGGAGCACTGAGTGCTGCTAAAAATGCTGCAACGACTGCTGTTATTGCTGTGATGTTGCTGTTGCAGCTTTAATAGTTGCAGCCCGCTGCCACATGGCACAAGCAACACTTTTTTTTAAAGAATGCAACAGTAGAAGAAGAAGAAGAAGACGAAGAAGAAGTTTGAATAATGTTGCAAATATTTAAGATAGGCTTGACAATTGTCCAACAATTAAATGAACAAATGAATGAATAAATGAATGAATGAAAGAATGAATGAATAATTGAATAAGTGAATGAATAAATGTAGGACAGAATGAACAAATGAAAGAGGTGAATAAATGAATGAATGAATAAATGAATGGATATATGAATGAATGAATAAGTGAATTAAAATATGAATAAATGCATGAATAAAAGAATGAATCAATGAATAAGTGAATGAATAAATGAATGAACAAATCAATAACTAAATGACGAAATGAATGAATAAATGAATACGATTAAAGAAATGAATCAATGAATAAGTGAATGAATAAATGAATAAAAAAAATGAATAACTGAATTAGTGAATGAATAAATGAATGACATAATGACTAAATGAATTAATGAATAAGTGAATAAATGAACGAAAGAGCGAATGATTCATTTAGAATGATGAATGATTGAATGAATAAGTAAATAGATGAATGAATGAATAAATAAATGAATGAATAAATAAATGAATGAATAAATGAATGATAGAATGACTAAATCAATGAATGAATAAGTGAATATCTAAATGAATGAATGAATGTAAGCAGCAATGAATGAACGCATGAATAAATGAATTAATAAAGAAATGACTAAATGCATAAATGAATTCATGAATGAATGTATGAATAAAAAATAATGAATGAATGCATGAATACAAGAATGAGTAAAAGAATGAATAAAATATGAATCTAGACTGAATGAATAAATGAATCAATGATGATATTCACACTCATTCTTAATCTATCTTCCTCTCTCTCTGTGTCTGTCTTCTATCTCACTCTTACTACCTCCTTCTCTCTAGTTCTTTTCCTACAAACTCTCTTTTTGTCTTTCTCTCTAACTCTCTCTATCTATATCTATCTCTGTCTGTGTCTATCTCTTTCTCTCACATCCTCTCTCTCTTTATATATATCTCTACCTCTTTCTTTCTCTCATTATCTGACTTCCTCTCACTCCCCATTTCTTTCTCCATCATCCTCTCCCCCTCTCTCTCTCTCTCTCACTCTATTTCTCTTACTAGCTGCTAGAATTGGGCATTGGGTCAGTTTTTCTTTTTTCTTTTCTCTTTTCCTTTTTTTTGTTTTATTTGCACAAACTTCGCTTGGCTTTTAATGCATTTTTGCAGTTCATTGGATTGAACTGACATGAGCAGCCTAGTAGCTCATACTGCCTCTGCCTCTTTCTCTCTCTCTCACAAACTCTCGCTGTAGGTCTATCTTCTTTAACCATTCGCATAGCACATGCTCTGCACAGCTTTTGTGTGTTTGTCTGCTGCTGTCTTTCTCCGTCTTTCTGTCTTTCTGTTGGTCTTGCTGTATTTTTCGTGCCGTGCCTGACGTTGCAACCGCAAAACCTATGCAACACACACAGAGACAGATAGAAAACAACAGCAGCAGCAGCAACAACATCATCAGGGAGTCAAACAGGAAAAGAAACCGCCGCATCGGCAACGACGACAACAGCAGCAACAGCAACAGCAACGGCAACAGCAACGGCAACTAAACTGAAATCCTCCCGCCAACCACAGCAGTAACAGCAGCAAGCAGCAGCAAACAGCAGCAACAGCGGTAACAGCAGCAACCTGTTCTACATATACAGAAATATATATAAATTCTACAAATATATATATATATATATATATATATATATATATATATATATAGAGTTCGGCTGGGTCGCCCGTAGGCGCTATCAGCCGGCCACTCATGCGCAGGCAGAACGAACCGCAAAAGCAAAAGCAAACGCAAAGCCAAAGCCAAAGCCAAAGGCAAAGGCAAAGGCAAGACGAACAGAGACAAAGAGACAGTGAGACATTGAGATAGTGAGAGAACGCATTAAGCAGACTGGGAAACAAGTCTTGTCGTTGAGCTGCTTGCTCTATGCTTAAAGTTGTTCTTGTTGCACATACAACATGTGGCACATACAGACAGAGACAGTAAGACAGCGAAATAACTAGAGATAGAAAGAGACAAAACGAAACGTGACTATCTACTGTTGCTGCTGCTTCTTCTTTCACTGCACTCTTTCTGCACTTGCAGCAAGTTTTACAGTTTTTTTTTTTCATTTCAGAAATTTGAGAAGACTTTTGCGCCTTTCGTCTTTGTTCTAAATTTCAGCAATTCTTCTGCTTGCAATAAAAAAAGAAAAATAAATAAAAAAATATTTTAGAAATTTTTTTTGCAAATTTTTTTTGTTGTCTAAAATAAAATGTAATTTTATTGCGAGAGTGTTTCACTCTCTCTTTAACTCTTTATATTCTCTATCTGTCTCTCTCTTTTACTCACTCGATTCACTACATTTTTCTTTTAATTATTTTTCGCTCATTTTTCTATATATTTTTCTCTTTTCTTTTTATTTCTATTTTTCTTCTCCCTTTAAATTTCTTTATATATATTTTTTATACATTTTCTCTCACTTTTATTTCTCTAGCTTTCTCTATGTTCATATTTCTCCATATCTCTATCTTTTGCATTTATATTGTAATATTTATATTCTCTCTCATTCTCTCCATATCTATGGTATTTCTCTTCCTCTCTGTCTTTATCTCTCACTCTCTCTCTCTCTCTCTCTTTGTGTCTCTTTACTCATTTGCTCTTTTTCTCTGCCTCTCTCTCTCTCTCTCTCTCTCTCTCTCTCTCTGGCGCTGTTAACGTTTTGTTGTATATGTTTATGCTACATGCAACATGCAACATGCCTTGCCAACTTTTCTACATTGGCAACAACAACAGCAACAACAACAATAAAACAGAATTAATTCAAGAGTTGCTGCTCATTAACATCACAAACGCAGACACAGACACATACACATACAAATAAAACAAGCATCATGATGATGAGACTGATGATGATGATGATGTTGCAGCCTCAGGTTGCACATACAAACATAACTCGTTCAACATCACATGTTGGTTATGCTTGTTGCTCAAATTGTTGTTGTTGTTGCTGTTGCTGTTGCGTTTGTCTTTGGGCCAAAACATGCGTTGTCTGCTTTTGTCTGTTGTCTGTTCATCTTGTTGTTGCTTTTGCTGTCCGTCTGTTGTCTACTGTCTGCTATTGTTGCTGTTGCACGTTGTATGTTTGCTGCTTGACTCACACTCTCTCTCTCTTTCTCTGACTGCGTTGCGTCTCTCTGCCCGTCACGCTGCTCTCATGGCTTTTGGGTTTTTCCTTATTTCTTTTTTCTTTTATTTTTTTTTTGTTGCTTCTTTTTTTCATTTGCTTTTCTCTGTTTATTTTTTTTTTTTCGCTGCTGCAGGAATTTTTGTTTCACGACATACACAACAAGAACAACGAAACCGGTTGCCTTGTTGCATGTTGCAGTTGTTGTTACTGTTGTTGCCTCTTTCAACTTCAACAGCTTTTGGCTTGACTTTTGCGTCTTCAACGCTTCAAAGTCTCATCAGACTTGTTGTTGTTGTTGTTGCTGTTGCTGGCTCTGAGTGCCGGTTCAATCCATCATATTCACTTTCTTAGGCGCCTTGCCTTGGCACAACTTGTCAATAGATTTGCATGTTGCATGTTGCTTGTTGCATCTACTTCTTCTACTGTATTGACAATAACTTTGGCTGCCAACTTTTTGAGAGAGAAATAGAGATAGAGCCAGAGAAGAAGAGCGAGAGAGAGAGGGTGAGAAAGAGAGCGACAGGAAAACAGAGAAAGGGAAAAAGAGACGGGGATGAAGAGAAAGGATGAAGAGCGACAGTGTCAAAAGATCCAGGGGCGAAAGAAAAAGAAAGAAAAAGGCCAGAGATAGAGAAAGCGCGGCAGGAAGAGAGACAAGTAAATAGAGAGAGAAAGAACGCAACAGGAAAAGAGAGAAGTAAAGAGAGACCGAGATAGAGAGAGAGAACGCAACAGGAAAAGAGAGAAGTAAAGAGAGAGAGAGAGACTGAGACCAAGCTTAAATGATCGAGAGAATGAAATAAAGCAGAGAAATATTCATTCTCGCATTCTCTCTCTAGTTTCTCAGCTTTTTTTCTCGCTCTGTGTCTCGCTCATTCACTCTTACGCTCAGTCACTCCCTCTCTCTTTCTCTCTCTACCTTTCTCTCTCTCTCTCTCTCTGTCTCAGTCTTTCTCTCTCCCACACACACATACACACCGTCTGTCTCTTAGCTGTTGTTATATTTCTTTATTTTTTTTTTACCATTTATTTTCCATATGAAATTCAAATAAATTTCCATGCTGTCGAACGTGATTCGTAGAACTGTGAAGCATTGTATACACACCTTAAAGTCAAGTTGATGTTGCTGTTGTTGTTGTTGTTGTTTTATGCACTTCAAATGCCAAAAAACAACAACAACAAAAACAACAACTAAAAAGTTGAACAAACGCCAAAGAACAGCAAAATAAAACAAAACAAAACAAAAGTCAAATGTAAGAACAAACAGAGCAAAAATAAAAAATAAAAAAAAAATAAAAAATACACAGTGGAAAAAAAAAACAAATTCCAACAACAGCAGCAGCAGCAACAACAATTACTTGCCCCAACACACACATACACACATGTGCCACCAAATTGTTCGCACCTCCAAATCGAGCCACACAAACGTTGCGTTGTGCTCCACACAAAACCAACACTTAGGCTGCCTCACTGACTGCCTGCCCCTGCCCCTGTCCCTGCCCCTGCCTCCGCCGCCTGTTCAATTGTACTTGCTGTGCACGCCCCTTTTTGGCTGTGGCACGCCCACACTCGAGACATACACGTGCAGACGTTGATGTCGACTTCGACGCCGTCGTATTATTATTATTTTAATTACACAAATAAAAAGCGAGTCGCACTTGCAACTCGGACTGTGGCACAAACATGTACAGATACACATCAAGAGAATGAGAGAGACAGAGAGAGAGAGACAGAAAGAGATAAAGAAAGAGAGAGAGAGATATACACATGTTACTCCTGTGAGTCCCACAAGTATTGTTGCCTCGTTTAGAGACAACAACAACAACAATCACGAACAACATTAACAACTACAACAACAACTACAACAACAACAACAACGAAAGAGTTTTTGTTTTTTGTTATTTTTTTTTTATTTTTTTTCTCTGTGTTTTTTGGCGACAACTGTTGAAGCAACTTTTCTCAAAATTTGTCAACAGGCAAATGTTGTACACGAAACTTGTTTGCAAACAATTCACAGTACTCTACCATCACTTCCCCCCTCTCTCCCATCCATCACTCTCTCTCTCTCTCTCTCTCTCTCTCTCTCTCTCCACCCATCTTCAAACCATTTTCCCTATCGACCCTCAGTCTCTTCGTATAGTCTTGCCACTGTTGTCTCAATGCGCTGTCTGCCACTGGTTTTGCCCTGCAAGTATGATAAACAACTGTGGCAAACGCAAACTGTTGCATGCCACTGAGATCAGAGTTATCAAAGTATATTTAACTAGATTTATATAGCGTTACGTGACATATTTTCTGCTAGATATCACATAACTCTATAGAAAGAGACAGAGACATATAGAGTGAAAAAGAAAGATAAAAATCTAAGTTTGATCTGTAAAATGTGTAAAATTGAAATAAAATTATTTCTATGTTAAATGAACAGAAATTTAAAAATTTATTTAATTAATTAAAATATTTAATTAAATTAACAGAAAATATTTATATAAAAATAACGTCAAATAATTGAAATTAAAATAATTAATTAATTAATAAAAATTGTATAAATTATCTGAAATTAATTGAAATTATTGTAATAAATTAATCAGCAAAAAATATGAATTATACTTAATTAATACACATAATTATAATTAATTAATACATATAATATTAATTAATTAATACACATAATTATAATTAATTAATAAAAATAATTGAATTAAATTAAAAAAAAAATAATTATAATTACTCAACAGAAATTAATTTAAAAAAAAATTAATTATAATTAATTAACAAAACTAATTATTATTAATTAATTTCAATCATTTTAATCATTCTCTATTAAAATCAAAAAAAAAAAAATTTATAAAAAAAAATTTGTTAATTAATTAAAAAAGATAATTCCTATTTTTTTTTTTTGGATAAAATATTTAATTTAAATTATTAAATTAATTAATTTAAAACAAATTTATAATTTATATAATTCAATTAAACTGATTTAAAATATTAAGAAATTATTTTCAATGAAAATTCATGAAATTTATGAAATAAAAAAATTAATAATAATAAATTAATAACTAAAAAAAAAAATGATTGCTTCATAAATGAATAAAATAAAATTTAATAAATTTCTATATAACACTTTAAAGCAGCCGTAATGCTGCAAATTGTGCTCTGAGAATGACGAAGTGGGAGCTGCTAAGGAATGGATAGACTATATAGACTTTGCGGGAGTGTTTTTTGCTCTGCGGCTGTTTAGTTGCTTTGGCAATGCCATGGATGGAACGTACATATATATACATATATCAAGTCGCAATTCTATATATAAACGTGCCCCGCAGCAGCTCAACATTAATTCCACTTTGCCCTTCTCTATAGTTTCAGCTTCAGCTTCAGTTTCTTTTTTCTACTACTACTTCTTCATCATCATCATCATCATCATCATCATCCACTTCTCACATCGTGCCACACGAAACCGCATGCATTTATTGCAACGTTTTTATTTTATTTTTCAGTGCAATTTTTTTATTTTTATTTTTTTTTATTTTCTTTTGTGATTTTTCTTCTTCTGTTTTGTCGTCGTCGTCGTTGTCGTTGTCGTCATCTTCTTCTTTATCATCATCATCATCATGTGCCTTTTGCTTGTTTCGGTTGCGTTTCGTTAGCTTTGGTTTTGCCGCGGCAAAAAGCAAAAGAAACGCGTGCAAAGTGCAACCAAAATGCAGACACCGAAAAAGAAGCCAAACAGCTAAATATAAAATTATTCAAGCCAAAAAAAAACCACACACACACACACAGATATACACACAATGCCAGACAATTGAAAATGCGAATGAAACACAAACGCAAATGATAATAGAACATCGCAAAAACAAAAACCAAGAAAAAATAACCGAAAAAAAAAACAATAAAAAATAAAAATTTAACAATAAATCAGCTAAAGAAAATGTATTTTTTTTTTATTCAGTTTTTCAGTTTTTGTTTTTTTTTTCCTCTAACTTCTTTTATTTGCGCTCATTGCTCATACTGAGAACTAGAACTGAGAACTTTAAGTTCACACAATTTACTATAGACACGAAGACACACACAAAAAAATTCAACTCTGATCTTGAGATCTTTAAAATTTTGGCATATATTTATATATACATATATATAATAATTATAATATCAGAGTTGATAATTCATACATATGCATGAGTCTATATGTTTATATATATATATATTTTCAAGGTGCAATCAAATCAGACTTCTAAGTGTAGAAGCTTGCATTAGTTAAATTGACTTGCATAGACATGCATAGATTTGCACTTACTTGCATAGATCTGCACTGAAGAGCTTTCATAGACATCCATAGATCTGCATATAACTGCATAGACCTGCATAGACCTGCACAGACTTGCATAGACCTGCCTAAGCTTGCATAGAAGTGTATAAAATTGCAGAAAATTGCATAGTATATCTGCACTGTAAAGCTTTAATAGACCAGAATAGACTTGCATAGATCTGCATAGACTTGTATATACGTGTATAAACTTGTAGAAAAAGCTTTAATAGACTTGTATAGACTGGCATAGACCTGCAAAGACTTGAATAGCCTCAAATAAATTTATATAGATCTGCACAGTCTAGTATAGATCTGCGTAAACTTGCCTACAACTGCTTAGACTTATAGTAAAAAGCATAGACTTGCACAAACTTGCACAGACATGCATGAATCTGCAAAAGTAACATGATAAATCATAAATTTTTTTCATTTTTAATTCCGCACCATATAAATCTAATCGGAAATAAAGGCAATACTATTCATTCTCATTATCGTAATACACCGTGAAAAAAACTTAATCTATTAATTCCACCGATCTGTATACTATATACATATATACATAGGTATATTATCAATGTATATATATGTATAATTCTATGTGTACTACACGATAATACAATGGCAATACAATCGATAATTTCAACTTTATCAGTTGACATAATAAATAAATAATCAGAGATATAAGAAACATATGTACGCAATATATGTTTAGCTTTGTCTGATTGATATCAATTGACACATAGACACACACACACATACATGTAGAGCAAGAGAAATATGAAGCAATCGTGAATGGATCAGATGAGACGAGTATTTATTATAAATATGAGTACTACTCATAATGTGACACTGAATGAAACAAAAGCAATAAAGAAAGCAAAAAAAAAAAAAAAAGAAGAAGCAGAAGAAAACAACAACAACAATAACAATGTTAAAGCGAAATTCAGTTCAAATCAGTTTCAGAAAGTAGAAAGACTCATTAATAAGCATTAGACAGTAGACAGTAGACTGTAGACTGTAGACAGTTGTCTGCTTGTTGGTTAAGGCCTCGTTTATTGTTTCCGGGATCTCAAATGGAGGCGCCTTCAATTACACATAAACAATGCAAAAAAAAAATTGATAAGCGGGGAATAAAATTATTGTGGCGAGAAGGGGAGGGAGGGGAGGCAGAGATAAGCTTTACGAAATTATAGCCAAAAAATTGAAAATCATGTACGAAGCGCATATGATACCGTTAACTATAACGATTCGTTAGCCAAAATGAAAAAAAAAAAAACAAACAAACAAACAAATTGAAGTAGCAAGAGAAAGAGAGAGAAGAAGAAAGAGAACAGAGAATAATGAATGTGAATAAATGTGTGAATAAATAAGTGAATAAATTGAATGAATAAACCAAATGACGGCACATTATTGACATCTGCTGCTGCTGCTGCTGTTGCTGCTGTTGCGAGTAACTGCAGTCAAATCCAATAACTTGGCTAAAATATAAAGACATTAATCAATGATACATGGCAACATTCCCTCAAAAAGACATCAACGGGAATTTTTTTTTTTGGCTTTTGCCAGATTTTTTAATTAGTTAACATGATGAGAGGGAGTGTAACAACAACATCATCATCGTCATCATCATCATCATCATGATGATGAGCATGACTATTATGATCATATATTTTTTTTTGGCTTGTGTTTTTGTGTCTCAGCTTTTTCACTTTCTTTTACATATTTTTTTTTTTTTTTTGGCAAATCAAATTAAGCCAAAATGTTGAAAGAAAGGCAAAACAATAGATCAGCAAAAATAAAAATATAATATATATAATCTCATGCGCGCTTCAGTTGCATAGCAATCATATATACATATAGCTATATATATATATATCAATGATATGCCATACATATCGCAAATCCTATAGACTTAAGCATATAATCTTTTGAATGCTTGAAAAACAATTATGAAATCAACGAATCGTTAAATTATTGCATAGCATTACGCCGCATTATTTTTATTATTATTTTTTTTTTTTTTAACGTAATGAAATAAATATTTATATATATACATATATATATATATATATATAACATTATCAACATTCACTGCAACTAGTGAAACTTTCAGCGTTGCCACAAGAAGAAAAAATAAAAATAAAAAAATCTTTAAAGTTTTTTTTTTGTTGTAAAACAAAAATTTTGTTATCTTTAATTTGAATTTTATGCTGGCAGCAAAACTTTTCATTCAATATTTCTATTGAATTAGAATACTTTGTAAAAAAAAAAAATCATTTTTTGCACATTATCATTTCAAAAAAAAAAAAAAAAAAAAGCGAAAGGAATAACAGCAAAAACAAAAACCAAGGAGAAATAAAAGTTCTAATCACAAGATTGATAACGTGACCGTAAAACCAAGCAAGCAAATAAACGTAACACCACAAAAGAACAAGAACAAGAACAAAAAACCAAAAAACCAACAAAACAAAACATAGAAAACACAGAAAACAAACGAAACAAGTAACAACAACAACAACAAAAAACACACACACACAGAGATAAGCAACAACAAGAACAACAATGAAAAGCAAGAAGCAAAAAGAAACAACAAGAACTTAGTAGCAATTATTTGTATTTCGATTATGGGGATGTCCAGTTGATGCCGGGGCTACGCAGGCTACCGGCTGTTGTCTGCCGGTTGTCGGGTGTTAAGCGAAGCGCCTGGCGCCAATTTGAACACAACTTGCCACAGTTTGCCACAGTGTTACGTTAAGCGATTTAGTATAAGTCTGTTTATCTCACTCATTGTCTCCCTTTTCGTCTGTCTCTCTCTCTCTCTCTCTCTCTCTCTCTCTTTCTTTCAATGTTTGTTTCTCTATTTCTTCTTGTTTATTCCTCATTCTCTTTTCATAACAGTCCCTGTCTTTCTTCCTCTCTATCACAAACTGCTTCTCTCTCTCTCTCCCTCGTTCTTATTTTCATTCAATGTCTCTCCCTCTTTGTTTTTCTCTCTCTCTCTCTCTCTCTCTCTTATCTCTCTCCTTATATTACTCACAACTTCATTGCATTTCTCTCCGTAGTATCTATCTCTCTCTTTTTCTATATTTATCTTTTTCTACTTCTCTGTCTTTATCTTACACTTTCTCTCATTCTCTCTCTCTATCAGTTTCTCTCTCTCTCTCTCTCTCTCTCTCATTTTAATACATTTAATATTAACTCAAATTTATATAAACCGCAGATATCCGAGAGATCTGCCAGCATTACATAGAATACACAAAAAGCTATTACAATTTTTGGCCATTAATTTCTAGCTCACTATCACACGCTCCCTCTACCTCTCTCTCTCTCTTTTCATCTATCTCTCTCTCTCTTTCTATCGCTTATGTTATCTCTATATCTGCATTAATCCAATTTACTTTTCAACTGCTGCTGCTGCTGTTGCTGTTTTGCTCCCTTTTCTTCTGTCTGACGCCAAGTGTTAATTAAATTAGCGCCTCAATGCAAGAATGTGTGAGTGCAAGCGAGATACAGCATATGCGAGTTACGCCGGCGAATTTTATATATGTATATAAATATTTTCAAAATATTTACTGTAAAAAACTCTTGATTTCGCAGCTTTACGCACTTGAATTCATTTCTATATCTGCATAAATATTATTTTGTTTTTTTTTTTTTATACCCCGTAGACAAAGGGAAATCGAAAGCTATAATAAGCGCCGATCTGTCTGTACTTATGGATCTTTTAGTTTACAAGAACTAGAATTTTTTGCAGAGAGTTTGTAATAGTTGTAGGCAATTGCAGTTTAGGTTGGATATTTACCGACCCCCCCCCCCCACAAACCCTACAGGAAACGAACCTAAAACTATAAAATAGCAAACAACAAGCATAAATTTAAGACTATGAATATATAATTTGACATATTGAGAATTTGATCGCATTATAAAAATGAAAGTTATATCATTTTTTAATTAGAAAGTATCACTACTGAGTATCTTCAAGTCGAGCATACACGGATTATACATATTATTGCATTCTTACGCATACATTTTTGTAGGTTAATAACTATAATTAAAAAAAAAAAAAAAATTGTTCAATTTGAAATAATGATCACGGCAAATTTCATAGCAATTTTTACTGCTGATCTAAAAAAAAAAAACAAAAAAATTCTTGAGAAACTTTTTGACATGAATTGAACATCATTAAGCTCTGAAGTTCCGTAAATACCAAAATGTTTTTATTTTATTTTTTTTTTTTTTTTTTGCTTATATGAAATCTCATTAATCTTTGAACCGCACATAAACTTTGTAGACCTCATAAACCTTTAACTTATTTACCTATTATTATAGTATGTTACCGGGTTATATTTGCTATGTATAGAGACATAGAGTTTACAATGCCAAACAAATCTATCAAAAACTGTCAATTTCTTCTATTGCATTTTCTTGTTGCACACATTGCACATTCATTTATTTTTTTTTCCTGGTCTTCCTTCATTTGTATCTTTTGCGCTATTTTCTTTCATATTTGTATATGACTTTTTTTTTTCTTTTTTCTTTTTTTTTTTGTAGCTTTTCAGCTCATTATGTCAGCGGTTTTTATGGCGCCGTTTGGGTCAGACACCTGCCAATAATACTTGCTCATAAACATGTTGACCGACATTTTGCATTGATTTACAATTATGAATGCTTTGAACCACAAAGCTAATGGAACACACATTGGCATACAACTTTTGTTTTTGTTTTTGTTTTTTACTTTTTCCTTGTTGTTGTTTTTTTTTTTTTTTTTGTAGCTACTCTTCTCTTTTGTCTTTCAATTTTCAGCATGTTTTTGTGTTTGTTGCATTTTGTTTTGTTTTTTCCCAGAGCAAAACGTTTTCGCTTTTCACAAACAAAAACAAAAAAACTTACACTTCAAAATACTAGGAAAAAAAAAAAAACAAAACATTTTTTAAAAATAAAAACAAAAAAATTACTTTTACGGTTCTTACTTTCTTCTCACTTTCTTTTTGCACATTTTGCATGTTTTTGTTTTATTTTTTTTTTTTTAGCAAGTCAATTTCGCACAACTGTTTAACAGTTTTCACTAGTTACACTAATTAACTTATCTTAAATCCAAAGATTAATATTTTTTTTAAATTGAATTTCTTTTTTATACAGAAACAAGAGTCGTATCTCTTTTATTTTATCCATGAATCTGTCTGTCCGTCGGACCGCATAAACATCTAGAACTTAGTAGAACACACTCAACTCTAGTTTTCTTATTTCTGTCATTTGTAATGAAATTTCAATGTCTGATATCGGAAAGTTTTGATCAAACTTAGTGACATTAATTTAATTTAATATCGACAAATTTATATTTAACATTTATTTCATTAATTTTTTTTCCAATGAACTTTTATTTTTAATATCAATTAATAAAAATATATTTTACATCAATTCAATTTTTCGACGCTCAATTTCAATTCTTATTTTTCATCCCTATAAAAAAAAAAACACACACAGAACTCCAAAAACAAGTCGTTGCATGATGCATGTAAAGATAAACATACACACACACACACACATTCATACATACATACATACATACATACATACATATGTTATGTATGTTATCTACATTTATCTAAGTATGACAAAATGATATACATTCACTTAATGCTTGCTTATCACGTTGGCTCATCTCTGTTTTACTTACAACAACAACAACAAAATAGAACGGTAACCAGACGATCGTAAAATAAGAGAGAGAGAGAGAGAGAAAAAAACAACTTTCTCAAGTTAAAGAAAACAACAAATTACAAGAATTACTAAAATTATTTACACACTGTTTTTATCGAGCATTTGCTTTGCGTATTCTTTTTGGCTGCTTGCTTCTTCTCACACAACATTCACACAATTTTAAGCAGCGCCTGTTTTCCTGCTGTTGCCCACACACACGCACACATACTATGCACGGACACTAAGAAACAAATTTAAAGAGAGAACAACAACAGCAAGTAACATTTGCTTGCTTGCCCATAGTAATAGTTTGCACTCACTCACCTTGTCTCCTTCCTTCCTCGTTCTCTTTCACACGACAGCACGTTTTGCTTGTGCGCTTCTTGCTCTTCTAATTCTTTTAAAACAGCAAACGATCAAGGCGGCGGCTCTGACTAAGAATCTCGCCTGGCCTGTGCGCTCGCTCCTGTTGCGCTTGCTCTGCTGTCTGTTTAACAGTGGCAGCGGCAGCGACAGCGTCGGCAACGTTGGCAGCGGTTAACAACAATAACACTATGCGGCTGGCGGCCGTAGACTATGAGAGCAGCTGCCGTTGATGCTGAGAGGATAGAAGTTTTTTGATGCTGGCGTCGCAGCCGCAGTGTGCGTAGAGACGCAGCAAAAAAAAAAAAAGAAAAAACAAAATTTGTTGCTGTTATTTCTTTTGGCTGCTGCTTGTCCGTGTTTCTGTTCTGTTATTGTTATTGTTGTTTCTGTATTATTATTTTTGTTGTTGTTGTTGTATTGAATCCGGTTTTAAATTTCTTTCAACTTGGTTTTTTCTTCTTATTTTATTTTTATTTTTTTTTTTTGTATTTTTCTTATTTGCTTGTATATCAAAATTTTGTTGTTACTGCTGCTTTGCGTTTGCCTTTGCCTTTGCTTTTGAATTTTCCTTTACACGCTATACACATAAAGACACATACAGACATACACGCAATATACATATATAGATATATGCATGTATGTGCATGTAATTTCACGTGTAGTCAAATAGAGAGAGAGACCAAGAAAAAAATAAATCAGCAAAGAGAATTGCACTTTAAATTATGTTGGTATTTTTTTTTTCACTGCGTTGCTTTTGCTTTTTTGCCCAAAAATAATAATAGTAAAAAAAATTTGAAAAAAAAATATTAACAATTTTGTATTTATTTTATTTTATTTTTTTTTTTTGTATTTTTTATTGTTGTTGATTTTGATATTATGTCCTGGCACTTTATTTTTATTGCCAATTTATACACAAATCAACAACAATGCATTGAACATTTTTCTTCAAAAAAAAAAAAAAGCAATCACAAAACAAAACAAAAGACGCGCGCGCAAAACTAACAAGTTTTATATTTACGCAAAGTGCGAAAGGTTCACAAAAATGCTAAATGCGGCGGCAACGGACATAAATACGCGCGTTCGATTTGAATGCCGGCAAAAGACTAACATCAGCATTTAACAGCGCTCAACTAGGTTGACGACGACGCGTTGTTAACTTAACAGCATCATATAACAGCGCTCTGTTGTCGCAACATGTTGCTGAGACTCTGTTCGCACAGTGGAGTGTGCGCTAAACATACAAACATACTTCACAGTGTTGTCTTAAACACATAACCCGCCACAATCTAGCATTATTGTGTATTGAATATTACATTTATTTTAATTAATTGCTTAAATAAAATAATTAGTAAATATTTTTAGACATTGAAATATATAAAAAAAGAAAACTATACTGCTGCCTATGTTGGCCTTAGTCATAGGCAGCGCATAAAATGTTAAGTTGCAGACCACTGTGGACAAACGCATTTAACGAAACACGCAGGCGTGCATGTTGCTTACTGTTCATGTCGAACATGAAACATGTTCGAACTGTAAAGTAACAGGTGTTTACAGCGCACTGCGACTGCATTGCCTTTAACATACATATGCATACGTGTGTGTGTTTGTATGTTGTGTACATATTTGTTTGAATCTG
Organism: Zaprionus obscuricornis; assembly: GCA_037044475.1. Classification (NCBI taxonomy): domain Eukaryota; kingdom Metazoa; phylum Arthropoda; class Insecta; order Diptera; family Drosophilidae; genus Zaprionus; species Zaprionus obscuricornis. The sequence continues at coordinate 94,577 of JBAMBR010000313.1, read as the reverse complement.
TTTTGGGTCTCGGCATGTGCGTATTCATACTGATGTGTGTGTGTGTGTGTGTTTTTGTTGGTTTGTTTTGGGCAAATATTACAACTTAATACATAGTAATTTATGCAAAATTAAATATTATGCGTAGACATAAGTACTAATGAATTTTAGTCGCAAAAACTTTTGAAAAGTAAAGTTCAAATTAATCATTTATTGCGCTGCACTGTTGCGCGCCGGCGCTGCTGCCGTTAGTTCTGCTAACGTCGCTGCTGCTAATAGTATGTGTAAGCGAGATGGCGCTAACTACAGAGCTGTGTTTGAAAGACGCGATGTGCGTGCAGGTGTGTTAGAGTGTGTGTGTGTGAATGCGTGAGTATTAATGATCAGCTTGGGGCGCGTTGAGCGATGCGAAGCGCGTTTACTCAGCATTTTAATGAGCCGATGTCGCTTACGTTTTGTATTTTATTATTATTTTTTTTTTACTTTATTTTTTGCACTTGACTTTGAACATTTGAATTGAAATAGGCAAGTAACGAAAGATGATGAGAGGGGGGGGGGGGGGGTGTTGAGGTTAAGCAATTGCTTTGGCTTAACATTGTGTAATTAATAGTTGTTGTTGTTGCTGCTTCTGTTAATGCTGTCTAATGCATTTAAATATGCTGGACAACGCACCTGCTGCTGCTGCTGCTGCTGCTGCTGGCGCTGCTTTTGGTGCTGCTGACGTCGCTGTTATTCGTTGACTATTTGCTGACCTTGAGTGCGGCCCAGTGTGTGTCCCAATGTCAAGCATTTTAACTTGACAGCAGGGCAACAATTTTTTTTTTGTTTTTATTTGTCGTCGTGCGTTTCAATTACAGTTTTTCACATTGTTGACCTTTGACAGCAGGAAAACACACACACAGACACAGAAAGAACTGAGCGAAATTTCTTGTTAATGCCCAAAAATACAAACAATCAATCAGCATACATCAATCAAATGCTTTTTGCTCTGCTTTAACACAATTTGGCAAAAGTCTAATGCATGCTGTATCCCTCCATCCCCCCCCTTCCACTCGCAGTTCGCTCACACACACACACACAGACACAGACACATGCATAGTAGCAACATTTGTTGTCTCATTAACAGCCAAACGCATTTGAATGCAGTCGAACTTCAAACTCTCTATCTCTCTCTCTCGCTAACTTATGCCTGCTGATATTTCACTGTCTCTCTCTCACTCGCTCGCGTATGCAGACACAGCAATGAAAATAGAAAATAACAAAAATAAGAAAAATAAAAACGGCAGTTACATTGCTTTTGCTCTCTTTCTCGCACTCGCACTCGCTCTCTTTTGACTCTCTTTGAATGCTGTTACTCTTCGTATGCGAATGAACGGCTGAACGCGTGTGGAACGGCAAAAGTTTCAATTAAAAGTCAAGAACGACCGGCGGCGCTGCTTGAGACGTTTGTACGGGCTGATGAGACGCAGTGCGTCATGCTACGCTTGCCAGAGTTATTAAAGGCAACAACAGCAACAGTAACAGCAGCGGCAGCAATGGCAACAACAGTAACAGACAAACAACAAGTCAACAAGCCAAAGAAGCGTTGAAGAGTAAACACAACAACAACAACAACGCGATGTTGTCGGGGCGGGGTGCGGGTAGCGACTGTTGGTATGAGAAACTTTAAGCCTCAGTATCAAAACTCATCAGCAAATCACGTTAATCAGTCAGAGCGCCAAGTTCTTGTGTAGTTCCCCTCCCCCTACCACATTCCCCCACCAGCAAAGACATAGAGAAAGAGAGAGAGAGAGCGGGTAGAAGTGCGTTGTTAGCTAGGTCAAATTTTGGGGGCAAACTCTCTTGACGATGCTTGTGCAGCGGCAGTAATGAAGTGCAGCCAGGCGAAGCAGCAGCAGCAACGATCTTGAAAGCCAAGGCTTCATTTCGTTAGCATAACACAGAGCGAGACAGCGAATATGTGTGTGTGTAAGAGAGAGAGAGAGAGAGAGGGAGAAAGAAAGAAATGAAGTTGAGGTGTAAAAATTGACTGTGGAATTGGACTTGAAGCTTTTGCTTTCGTTGCCAGCGGCATATGGAAATTAAAGAAAGCAGCTGCTAACTAACATTGTGAGAACACGCTAAGAAGAAGAAGCAGATGATGAGGAAGAAGAAGAAGAAACAGATAAAAATTAACAGTTAAAGTTGAAGTTAAATAATTGAGAACAAACGCAATGATGATTAAAAAAAAGCATGAAATATTGACAACGAGAAAAATCTTATAAATTAGCTAGGAAAATTTCGAAAATTCTTTTACTTAAATTTTTTACATTTTTTTTACCTAATTCAATTTTTTATATAGATAAAATTATTAAAAGCATAACAAATATTTTTTTTATGATTTTGAAAATTAAACAATATTAAAAAAATTAGGACAGCTTATGAAAGCTCTTAAAGTAAATATAAATTTTTACTGAAGCTTTGAAAGCTCATTAAAGCTTTTACGTATACGAATTTTATTAATTTAATATTTGAAACAATTTATTGAATATTGCAAATAAATGTAAATATAAATTTTTATTATTTATTTTTAAATTAAATTAAAATTATTATTAAAATTTTCGAAAGCTCATTAAAGCTCATATGTATAAGAATTTTGTTATTTTATAAATTAAAACATTTATAAAAATATTGCAAAAAATGTTTAATATTTTCTTAAAATTTCGAAAGCTCATTAAAGCTTATAGATAAAGGAATTGTATTAATATAATTTTTAAAATACTTTATTTAATATCGCAAACAGATGCAATATTAATTTAAACATTTATTAAAATATAGCAAAAAAATTTTAATATTTTCTTAAAATTTCCAAAGCTCATTAAAGCTGCTTGAGAAAAGAGCTTTGTCTAAGTAAATGTGAAGAAATAGTAATTTCTAATAATTTAATCTTAGACAAAATGTAAAGCTTTCAAAGTTGATTAAAAACATTTACTAGAGCTTTTATTATTTTTATAGAGTATAAATAATTCATTGCTCACAGCTGAAAATTACGTTGCATAGACTATGCAGGAAAGTAGACATAGAATAAGAATAAGAGATAATTGGCTTACGTTCAGTGGGCGTTATGCTGTGATGTTCTGTCAATTGCTAGGAATCAATAGACGCGATTGGACCCTTGAGAATTTTGCACCTTTATATGTACATAAGTCTGTCTACATGCAGACGGCCAACGCCTCTTACACCACAGCCACGTCCCTCCCACATAGTCAGAATGTTGTTCGAGTTGCGTTGACAGCTATAATTACTTTAATGATGATTTCAGTCTCGTGCCACTGGTCATAGTATTTGTGGCGACAGGTGGCAGGTGGCAGGTGAGTGAGAGAGAGAGAGAGGCGGTAATATTGAATGAGGGTTTGGCTTTTGTTTGTGCGCGTTTATAATGCAATTATATATGCATTTAATAATACTCGTTGCATACTTTGCAGCGACAGACAACGATTGAGCGAGATAGCAATAGAGCATAAGCGAGACACAAAGAGAAAGAGAAAGAGAAAGAGAATGACTGCAAGGCAATGTGAAACTGCTGGAGCCGACAGAGAGTTGAGCCGATCAGCATTATTGAGCCGAAAGCCAAACCAAGTTCACTTATCGAGCCACTGCAGCAGCAAATGCAGATTAATTTAATTGAAATAAATTCGAAAATCAAATTTCGTTGCTGGCAAGCAGCACGCGGCGTATGCGTAATATTTTATTAAACAACATGCACAAAATATATCATCAATATATCGCATATACTTTTCACACAACACATGTATGCTCGCTCTCCCTCTCTTTCTCTCTGTCTCTCTTCCTCTCACAAATAGACACATAGCCGGCGCACATTCTTAGCCCATCGTATAATTAAATTAATTTAATACTTTAATTAGTTTATCAATTCAATTTCATTTGATGTGTTGCTTGAAATTTTCTGTAATTTATCGCCATTCATTACATTTATCGTACAAAAAAAAAATAAAAAAAAACTATTTTGCAGGTTTCAAATAATTTAATGCATTTAAATTTGTTAAATTATAAATATAATTAAGCTTAACTTTATATAAATTAATAAAAAAAAAAAAACTAAATTGAAATAATTTACAAAAATAATAAAAAAAATTCAAATTAAATTAATAAGCTAAATTTACCATGCATAAAATAAAATTAATTTAAAAAAATATTAATTTAAATAATTAATTAATTGAAGTTATTTAAATGAAAATGATGAAAATTTAAATAATAAGGCAAAAGGTTTAAAATAATAATTTAAATAATTGTAAATAAAAATTAACTGAAAATTAATTAATTATACTAAATTTCATTTAAAATTACTTTTTTTTAGTTAAAAACGTAAATAAAATAAAAATAATAAAAAAATATTCAAAAAATTCAAGTAAAATAATTAAATTATATAATAAAATAATAATATAAAATAAATAAAGCAAATCTGTGGAATATTTTAAGAAGTTAATTTTTTAATTAATTTTTTTTTTATTTTTTTTTAATTTTAATTTAATTTTTTGTAAATTTTTCTAAATTGAAAAGTAAGAAAAGTAAGTAACATTATATATTTGTATATTTAAAATTTGAAAAATTAAATTTTTAAAATTAATTTGTATTTTCTAATTTTAAATTTCATTTAATTTTTTAATTTTAATTATATAATGAAAATTATGAATGCATTCAAAATTATATAATATATATATTTAAATACATTAATTAATTAATTGATTTTAATTTTATTTGCAATGTTCTTAATTTTAATTAATTAATTTTTTTTTACTTAAATTTTTTAAAATTATTTTTATGTATATTTATTTATATATTAAAAATTGAAATAAATTAATTTTTAATTTAATTTGTATATTTTTTAATTTTAATCATAATTAAATTTAATTAAATTTAAAAATATAATTAAAAATAGAAATTAATTATTGTTATTAAAAAGAAAATAATTATTAAATTAATATTTATTGTTAATACAAAACTAATGTATATACCCAATTTATAGATTTATTGCAGGGTATTAAATTAAATTATCTGCCTAAATTTCTGGCAGCTGTTGTTGCTATTGCTTTGAATTCACATTTTGTTGCAGGTAAGTGAATATCTAAAAGCTTAAAAAGACTTGTAGCCAATGTCCATGAAAGTCTCTCAGTGTGTGTGTGGTGCATGGTGCAGGGCCAATTGAGTTGTATGCCACGCCCATGCGACAGAATGATGCCTACAATTATTCAATTAAAAAGTGCATGCCGCGCAATTAATATAATTTTCAAGCAACGAAAGCAAAGCTAAAAGTTTTTCGGTCTGTTGAGCTCAAGTGTATGTGCTCTCTCTCTCTTCTTTCTCTTTCTCTCTCTCTCTGTCTGTGTGTGTGTATGTGTGTGTTTGTGAAAGGGTGCAAATATAGGCGTGGCATTTTATAGGCGGCAACTGACAACGATGTTGGCAGCTGCATGGAAAACTTACGAAACTTTTTAAGTGACTTCTAATAGCGAATTATGATGCCGTTGCAGGCGGCGGACTTTGGATGATGGGCAAAAGGCAAAAAGTGCACATTGCCTGATGGGGCTGGGGCTGGAGAGGGAGAGATGGAGGTGGAGGGGTAGTTGTGGAGCATGGTGTTGAAGGATGCTTGGTTTCCGTTAAAAGGAAGGCAGCCAATTTTCAATGCAATGGCTGCGGTTCCTGTGCAGCATGCTGGCTGCTCGATATATATATGTGTGTGTGAGGAGGCGTTGGTTAAGTCTGAAGTGTAGGCGTGGCTGCTGGCATGGCACAAAAAGTTCACGCTTAAAACTTGGACGATAACTTCATAGCAGCTTCGCATAGCACACACACAAACACACACGCATGCCGTGGAGAAAGCCAAAAGAAAGTGCGAGCAGGAGAGAGATGTGAGAGAATGAGTGTATGTGTAAGAGAGAGAGAGAGAGATAGGTGCGAGTGTGAGACATGCATAAACAGCGTCGCGCACTTTTAACAAAGTTAGTTAGTTTCTTCCTTCCGCTTTTGTGGCGCGTACATGTGTGTGTATGTGTGCCTCTTGTGTGTGTGTGTGTGTGTGTGTGTGTGTGTCTGTGTCGTGTCGCACTTCTTGCCTGCTGATATAATGACAAAGTGCACTTTGACATTATCATCAGCAGCGCATGTCGACATCGCTGTCAACGCGGCAGCAGCTGAAGCAACTTCTCTCTCTCTCTCTCTCTCTCTGTCTCTTTGCCACATTGCCGGTTGGGCGCTGCTTTCGCTTTTTCATCATTGCCACAATCTGAATGTGCCGAAAAGTTGCACGTTTTAATGAATTATGCGTACATTGATAATAATTTCTTGCTTAGTTTTTCAACTGCCAGACGCGACCCTCATGCTACTTTTCCTCCAATTCTCCTTCTGCCTTTCTTGTCTCTTCACTGTGTATGTTGCCTCAGCAACTTATACACTACATGTCTATGTTTTGCTCTGCAACAGACACGCCCACATGCCTGACTGCTGTTCATGCCTCTACTTCTTCTCCTACTTCTGCTCCCTGCTTCAGCATCTGCTCAGTAAAAATAAAAATAAAAAAAAATAAGATGCAAGCAAAGGAAGTTTTTGCACTTTTAATAAGGCCACGTTTATGTTTCCTCTCTCCTCTCTCTCTCTCTCTCTCTCTTTCTTGCTCACTACGCGTTGTCAACTGTATTTTCACTGTTGCGCGTTTCCTTCCTTCATACGACGACAGCGACAAATGTCAAAAAGTCGTCAACCGGCGAAAAAGTTTCACCAAAAAGACGCACAGCGACACACACACTGAGACTGTGTAAAAGAGAGAGAGAGAGAATGAGAGACAGAGAGAGCGAGTGAGTTGCCTGAGTTAAGCAATTTTTAAGCAGGGTTTATAATTTTTTTTATTTAATTTCTCAATTTTTGACTAATAAATTTTATAATAATTATTAATATTTTAATACCCGGCCATACGTTGATATCTACGGGTATACACGAGCTAGATTAAAGACAAGTTTCGCGTTGCGACTGTCCAAAATTTTTAAATTGTGATTAAAAATTCTATAAATATTTTAATTAATGAAATACCCGGCATGCATTTGGTAAATGGGGAATGCTCAAGCAATAAAAAACACAAGTTTAAATTATTATATTCTATTTATATTTTTAAATTGTCACTTACATAATTTATGATTATTTTTAATATTGAAATACCCGGCACAAATTGAAATAAGTCGGGTATATTCGAACTATGTAAAAGACAAATTTTAGCTGAAGCTTACCATATTTTTTTTTATTCAATTTTTTCCAAATTTCCAATTGGAGCAGATAAAATTTAAAAATTATTAATATCTTAATACCCGGCACTCATTAGATAAATGGGCTATACTCGGGCTATGTAAATGATTTTGATTTTAGCTATAAAATGAGACAGTAAATGAGTTTGGCAGACAGCAAGCAATATATAAAATATGGTAAGCAAGTCAAAGACAGAGAGAGAGAGAGAGAGAGAGAGCGAGCTTGGAGACATAGACAGAGATAGAGACATAAAGATAGCAAGAAACATCAATGCAGGTGGCCAATATGGCCAATGGCTTTTTAATAGTGCCTAATGGGCATTTTAATTGCCCCACGCACCATGCCACGCCCACTGCCATGAAAGTGACACCAACACCGCCTTCATAGTGTCACGTGCGACAAAAGCAAAGGACGCATTGCTGCCAGGCATGACGATAAAAATCTGAGAAACGCAGCGAGAAAAACAAATGTAGCAGGAGACAATGGTTGAGCTGCTGCTGGAGATGGAGCAGGGCGTGGCGTGGCAAGTGGCATGCTGCTGGGCATGGTCTGTGAATGTGGCAGACACACGCACGCACGTTTTAGGCTTAAACGGCAACTAGGAGAGTTTATCTTTATGAATATCGCGACACTTTATGTGAAGTGACAAACGGCAACGACAACAGCGACGGCGACGGCGACGGCGACTGCGGCAACTGATAACGATGAGACAAAAAAAAAAAAAAAACATGTGCACTTGGCTAATGCGGCGTATGAGCAATGCGACGACAGACATTCACGAAATGGACAACAAACAGACAGACAGAGATAGAGATAGAGAGAGAGAGAGTCAGCGCGACAGACAGTGCGTCGAGCGGCAGTAGCTAACAAAGCCAACGACGAATGTCACGTCACGTAGCTGATACATATGTCAGATATGTCACAGATATCGCTTGTACACTAAGTGCCGAAAATGAACGAGAGAGTGAGAGTGAGATAGCAACATAGTGACAAGTTACGTCGTTCTACATCCATGATATATGTGCTAAACTGATCTGTTGCGACAATATCTTATTTTCAACTATTTATGTAGGTCGCCGCTTGTTCAACGTTCAACGTTCATCGCTTTGTCTGCCGCTTAAACATCTTAAACACTTGTTGAATGCATTATGATCAACTCATATCATTATTATTATCTTCCCATTTTTATATTTTTTTTTTGCGCTTTAATTGAAAACACGCGCCAAGTATGAAAGTGTTAAGTATTAAGTTGGCTGCGACACAGCGATTATTATGCAAATTTATCGATAGTAAAATTATTTGAAAAAAATAAAAATTATTTTTAAATATGTAAATTTATCGATACATATCGATAAACATAGTATAATAAATGTATTAATAGTTATCGATAAATAACTAATGAAAATAAACGTTAATTATCGATTAATTTAAACTTATATTAATTTATCGATAAATGTCATATACAAAAAAATCACTAATTATCAATAAATTAACAATAACAAATTTATTATTAGTAATCGATAATTAAATTATTGCTAATAAATCGATACATTTAAAATTACAAATATATTAATAGTGATCGATAATTAATAAATAATTACAATTAATATTTATCAAAGAATCATCAAATAAAAAATTATTATCGATAAACAATTATAATTGCAATTAATAGTTATCGATAACATGTTAATTACAAAACAATTAATAATGAAAAATGAAAAAAATCTTGTATAACCTTCGCTGACTATCGATAAATGCAAATTTTTAAATTATATATTAATAATTATCGATAAATCAAAATTATAAAAATCATTGCTTATTATCTATCAAAAATGATTTATGTAATTTTAAATTGAATTTTTTTATTTTTTTTTTTTTTGCCAAGAATTTCTAAAATAAAATTCACTCAATTTTTAAATCATAAAAATGTCAAAAAATAATTGTTTTTATTTTTATTTATTGTTTTTTTTTTTTTTAAATTTTCTCTTTATTTTTTTTTTTTTTTTTTTTTGTTGGCAGTCAAAAATTTGTTGTACTTGTTCATCAGCTATAGCACCATTCGCATGCTTGGATGCTAAGCTGATGCTTTGAAAGTTAATTGATTCTTTGTGCTGAATATGAAGAGTCGAAAGCATTGAGGAATCAGAGCTTAAGCCTGATTGATATGCCATTAGCTGACATATAAGCTAAATGTTTGTTTTATGATGGAGAAAAGATTATGATTAAGATTAAGTTGAGTGAAGGTAGAAGGTATACGACTGATAGATATGCTGTAAATAAAAAATTAGAGAAAGCGAAAGATTTTGTACAAATTCACTTAATATTTTACGAGGTATATTTTAGGTTTGTCAATGCACAAAGTAAAGTTAATTCTATTGCAGCGTAAAATTTAGTTTTTTGGTTTTTTTATCTTGCACAAGTTATGCAACATTGTTGCAAGGCACACGTCAGCCCATGATCCGCATGTTGTTACATAACAGTAAAACTAAACACCAAAAAAAAAAAATAAAAAAAAAATACAACAAAATACAACAAAACAAACACCTTGCGGCCAAAAAAAGAGACAAACACTTTTTGACCCATACTCAAAAATAAAAACGAAAAAAAAAAAAAAACGAAAATTCAAAGCGAAATCCCAAAAGCAAATCCAGTAGCCCGACGGTAGCTGACATGGAGAATTGCAGCTTGAAGTTTTATAGCAGGAGATAAAAATTGGAGACGCTGATGCGGCAAATATACTGCATTTGTTGCTGTTGTTACTACTACTACTACTGCTGCTGCTGGGGACTGTTGCAACCTGTTTCCTGATTTCGGCATGGTCCAAACACATTTACTTACATTTGAGTACACTTTGAGTTGACTTTGAGTACCCCCGCAGCAGAGTGCAGCACATCACAGCATATTACAGCACTCAACTTAAGTTAACACAACTCAACTTCAACTTTAACTTCAATTGCAACTGCAACTGCAACTCCAAATGCAACTGCAACTGCAACTGCAGCTTCAACAGCAACAACAGCAGCAAGTCTAACGCTTCTTTCAAAATGCTATTACTTAATTATAGATATTCAAAGTGCAATTTTACTGTACGACAAGAAGATTTGCAAGCTGTCACTGTATGTGCCTCAACTCACACCCGCACCCGCATCCACACTCCACACTCCACTTGCTGCCCTACGCCCCCTCTAAGCCTTACAATGCAATACACTTGAGTTGCTTTGCAGTTGGATTACATAGGCTTAGACTTTGTGAGAGCAAGAAAGAGTGAGATACAGACAGAGAGAGAGAGATAGTGAGAAGACTGCGAAAAAGAAAATGAGAAAGAAAACTAAAGTCAAGTATGCTTGACTATAAGATACTCGGTAAACAGTATGTCTAAGTATATCTAATGTGTAATGTCTAACTTTTATAATCGATAAGTATCGATAGATAGAAAATTACGCATATTAATAATTATCGATAAATGTTATTAGAAAATAATTGTTAACTATCGATATGTATTGATAATTACATAATATTTGATCAATTATTATTACTATTACTATATTAATAAATAGGCAATTATCGATAAATTTATAATCGCATATATACATTTTTGCAAATTATCGATATTTAGCGATTATAAATAATCGATATATTTATAATGATAACTATATTCAAAATTATCGATAAATTTATAATTGCATATATACATTTTGCAAATTATCGATATTTATCGATTATAAATATTTATTATTCAATTATTAAAATGACAGAAAAATGTATATAACAAATAATCGATACATTTATAATGATAACTATATTCAAAATTATCGATAAATAAATATACATTTTTGAATCCTCGATATTTACCAATAAATAAATAATTACAAAGCTATTAATAAAAATCAATTTTTATAATGCACGAAAAATTAAGAGAATAAAAAATCGATAAATATATAACAAATTATCGATATATTTATAATAAATATTTTTAAATTATCGATGAATAAATTCGCTAATCGATAATGATCGATATAAGTAAAAGAAATATCGATTATTATCGATAAATATTCATTTATACAATTTCACTTTGCAATCAATTTGCGCGTGTATTCTGATATGTTCATGTACGATTTCGTTCGATGTTCTTCAGCTCTTAGACTAGTCTCCGAAATGCAGGTGAAGAGACATAAGTACATGCTACCCTTTATATACTCTACATGTATTGGGTATAAAAAGCAAGCAATGACAATAATAACAACAACAACAACAAGAAGAAATACAAATGTGCTGCGGGATCGCTTAGTTGCAGATGCGCCGCAACGGGAGTGTTAATGTGAAAATTGAAAATCCATTTGCTGATTAATTTCTCACAATGCCAAAGCGTTTACCGAAAAACAAACATACAGTAAACACGAGAAAGAAAAACAACAACAATAACAATAACAACTCACATTTACGTAAATGAACTTTTTGCTTACTTCACTTTGTTGTTGTAACTTTTGCTATTGTAATTCTCTGGCAGCAAAACACAGTTGCGCTAAAGTAAAAGTTTACAGAGTTGACAAAAATTTTTTTTTTTTTTTTCGATTTTTCTCTGTGTTTTTTTTATTTTTTATTTGTCGAATTTCGTTGCCAGTTTTTCAGCTTATTCCATTTTCTTCTTTTTCTTCCTCTCTACCATTAGTTTTTCTTCTTCATCTATATTTTTTTTTTTTTTAATTTACATGGGAAAATGTTAGGGTAAAGTGCAATGGAGTGCAAAACAAAACATATTTCACATAGTTTGTCTTTCAAGTTACATTGATCAAGGCTTTTTTTTTTTTCTTTCGTTTTTCTTTTTTTTTACTACCAGACTTTTGCATGATTTACAAAAGCTTTTTTTGGCAATCGTTAGTTTCAAGTGTTTACAAGAGATTAGTCTAATTTTTCTAGGTTTTTGTTTTGTAATTTTTAAAATTAACAGCAAGTGTGAGACGAATAAATATACAAACATATTTAAGTGTTAGCGTAGCGTGTGTTAAAGCTTCTTTAAAATGTTGAAACTCATTTAAAGAAGTTTGAAGCTCCTTCAGATAATTTTCAAGACTTTACAGTTGTAATTGATCTTAGCTAACATTTTTAAGCTGTCTGTAAATTTATTCTTCATTCACTTTCTCAAATATTTTCTCTCTTATTTTCATTCACATTCTCTTTTTCATTAATTCTCTCGCTCATTTTCTATCACTTAGTCTCGGTCTCTCTCAATTTATTTCTCTTTCTTACATTTTCTTTCACAATTTTATTAGTTCTTTGTCTAGCTATTTTTCCATCAATCCATCATACTGTTTCTTTATTTTTCTTTCTCTATGTATTTCTCCTTTTCTCCGTCTCAGTCTATGTATACCTTACTCTTCGTCACTTTCTCATACTTTCGCACTATTACATATTTCTATCTCTCTTTCTCTCTATCTCGTTCCTCTAATTATCTTCATTTTTATTGTTTTCTCTTTCTATATATTCCCCTATACTTTCTCTCTCTCTCACACTCCTTGATCATCTTGACTTCTCAATCTCTCTATCTTTCTCTATTTCTATTCTTTATTTCTTGTATATCTCCACACTTTCGCTATAACGTTCTCTTTCACACCTGCTTTTACTCGCCACCACATTTCCTGTCTCTCTCACTATCTCTCTCTCTCTCTCCTTCTCTCTCTCCCAATATTATTCTATTTCTCTCTTTTGTATACTCACTTTGCCTACTCTTTAACTTCATCAACACTTCTATCTCTTTCTACTCTATTTTCTCTGTCTTTCTCACTTTATCACTCTCTCTCTCTTTCTTTCTCCTTTCTTTAAGAAGACATTTCTTACTTATGCCAGTTACCTAAATGAAAAGCTCTGTTCTCTGTTCTCAATCTCTCACACTCAACTTTTGTCGAAAACTCAACTTCTCAATCTCTTCACAAGTCTCTCTGTCTCTATCTGACATTGAGTTTCTCGCCTGCCTAATCAAGTGTCCAAATCAGTGCTGGCTGTGAGTCTTCGCCTTCATCTCCTACAATTTCTTCGTCTTTGTATTCTCTCTCTGTCTCCATTTACTTCTTCTGTAGCAACTTCACCTGCCACACTATCTCTCTCTCTCTCTCTTTCTCTCTTTACTCTTCGCATCGGATAGGACTGTCTGCCAAGGACTTTGACGCACATGCATTATTCAATAGGTAGAGGAGCGTTGTGTCTGTGTTGTTGCCGAAACAGGACACGCATGATTTGAATTGTCTGCAAAAGTTTTTTGTGTGCAGCTCAATGCTCAACGTTCAACGCTCAAGGCTCGAGCTTCAACTTCGCTTTGCACCTTATGTGACAGCAATGTGCAGACTTTTTCGCAACTTGAAAACGAAAGAAACACAAAAAAAAAAAATAAAAAAAATAAAAAAATAAATAGTAGAAAAAAAAAAAATATATATATATATATATATCTAAATATATGTATATAGTATAGTAATATGTATATATATATATATATATATATATATATCCATGGTCTGTTCTATGTATGCAAAATGCAAAAGTTTAGCCAGTAAATCTTTGCAAGTGGCACATAAACTTTGCCAAAAGAAACTTTTTTACACTCTCTGCCATTGCAGAAATCTAGAAAAAAATGATACAGTGCCAAAGAAAAAGTAAACCAAAAAAAAAAAAAACACACACACACACAGTTGAAAAAAAGAATAATAATAAAAAAAAATCCTATAAGAAATAACAGAATAAACCAAAAAAAAAAATAAAAATAAAAAATGTATCAAAGAAACTTTAACACAAAAGGCGCAAAGTGCAAAAAAAAAAGCGCAAAATTCCATTGAAATTTTTGTTTGCCTTACTCACTCTCTCTTCCTTTCCTTTTTCTGTCTGTCTCTCTCTCTCTCTCTCTCTCTCACTTGTGAAGCAGAAAATCAATTCATAAATATTGCTCCTGTAATTAGAAAAAAGTTAGACGATTTCTTGTATCAATAGATTTTTAAGCACTAAATTCCAAATTAACGTTGTGCAACTTTTGCGTAATACCAAAAATTTTTACATAATTCTAGGAATTTGTACCATCATTATGTATATGCATATATTTCAGTTCTATATCAGCATATCCGACTGATTCATGGCAACCTAACGTCGCTGACTCATAGCTATGTAATCATTGTGTGGCTATATATTGCCAGGTGCTGTATTGGAATATCATAAATCATAAACATAAGGATCACTTGAAAATTGGATGTTCGTATACATAACTTTTATGTTTATTAAGTTATACACTTGAAACTTCGAGTCTTTCAATTTATGGCTGATTTATAGGTGCAAACTAATTTTGGTATAAATAAAAACACTTTATAATATAGCTGCCATAGAAAAGATCGTTGGAAAATTGTTACTTGTATGAAAAAACTTTTGTGTTTCTTAAGCTTGAAACTTGCAAAATTTTGTTTCAGTCTTAGCTTACATATATCCCTCAACTTTCATCGAATTCAGATAATTAACCATAGTAATACTCAATCAAACATAAAATTTTAGTATGAACGATTTTTTTTATTTTAGCTTGCAGCTTCATTGTGCCACAGATTACATTACTTTCTTGTTTTTTTTTTTTTTTTAGCTTTTCAAAAACTTTAATCTTTAACCCACAGATGAGATTTTCAACTAAATTATTTCTACATACTTGAGAAAATGTGTTTTTTACAATTATTACAAGAGATGCAACAAGTCGTCGGCTTTTCATTGATGCATTGAGAAATCGCTATTAAAGGGATACAAATAAAAAAACAAACCAATTAAATTTGAAAGCAAGAAAATACATTATAAGATTTTGTGTAATGGAAGTTTGACTACTTCCACAATGATCTGTCATATTTAAAGCTTTATTGCATTACCAGATTAATCAGAGAGCAAACAAAACATGTTACAAAAAAAGGTGCCGACAATTAGTTCAGAAAGTAATGAGTGTACTTACATACTCAATACACTCATACGCTCATATGCTCATACACTCATTCATATAGTGCTTAAAAATTGGATACTTAAAGTTACGATAAACCAAAATGATGATCGTCGTCACTGTTGCTTCTGTTGCAACTGTAGAGCAAACTCATCGTCTATTAAATAACTTAAAGTTTTCATGCAACTTTTCGGCTGCAACTGTAACTAGTTGACCAGCTAACTGATTGATTGACTGACTGACTGACTGACTGACTGACTGTTGGACTATTTGAATGTCTGGCTGTCGGAATGACGAACCTATTTTGACTGTATTGTCATTTGTCTCACTCGTTCAGTTCGTTCATTTGTCTAGCTTTGCGCTCTTTCATGATCTCTAGAGAGTTTTAATGATAGACATAGTAGACCTTGAAGTCGACTGCGACTGCGACTGCGACAGCGACTGCGATGATGACGGCGATGGCTACAGCAGCATCTAGGTAAATGTGTTGCAAGTTTTGATTTGAACAGTTTTTGGGGGTCCCTTTCTGGCAGCAGAAACATTAGAAGCAGCAGCATCGTCAGCATCAGCATCAGCATCAGCATCAGCAGCATCAACACTTGAGGGGCATTTGAGCATTGGATGAATTCAAAGCTTAATTGCGAGCACGTTTGGCCAAAGTGTTGCCACCAATTGCAACTGCAACACTTAATGGGGCAACGTTTGCCATGTTGCAGCATTGCAGCAATGCGCATCGCCTGCAGTAGTCGCATCCGCAGTCGCTAATGAATAAAGCACGATCTCGATAATTGATCAAAACAGTTATGAAAGTTGAAATAAGATTAACGATTAGCACTATTGCTACATGACTATCGATAGCGCTATATATATCGATATACTATGTGTCTAAGCTTAAGATATTGATACATAACAGGGCCGTTATGTAAGCTGTGTCTGAGTCAGCATTTCGTTGCTTTGTACAGTGTTGTTATAGTTACTATCGATAACGATTATATATCGATATACAAATATAGATAAGTTAGATATTTAAATGATAATGATAATGGCTAAAATTGTAGTGTTAGTTATCTTAATTAAATGATTCACCGTGTTATCGATTTCGATATCACAACAATCGATATTGTTATAGGGAGTGAAATTAGTAAGTGTTTTAGTTATTGGGAAAGTTTATAAGATTTTAATTATAGACGTTGAGAAAAATTAATTCATAGATATCGATATCGATAGACATATGTATCGATAATCAATTACAATAAATATAATGTAAGTGTTAATTCATCAAACTATTCTATTAACTTTAAAAATTATTATAATATAACTATCGATATCGATAAATACATCGATAATTTTGTATATCGATAATTTAGTATATCGATATATTTAGATATAGAGAATGTATGCATATATCAATATAATCAGAATATCTAGTTCCCATGCTTCTTTATCGCAAAATCACTTATGCATATATCGCACATTTATCGATAAAATCGCATTTTTATACTTGCCTAAAAAGCATATTGCATGCTTGTCACTGTGCATTCTCATAATCTAAGTATACTTTACATTGCAATCACAATTTCTTGTTGCTCGATTACCGAACTTAAAAGCTTCCCTATACTCTCTCACTCTCGCTCTCTCTCTCTCTCTCTCTCTCTCTCTCGATTTTCGTTCACACGTTGTTGGAAAGCAAGTGAAGTGCATAAATCGCTTTAGCCAAACACGCGCATTCGCATAATTTTCAATATCGTGCCAATAAAAAGGATTTTTGCAATGAAAGCTGATTGGTTAGCATGCTAAGGATACCATAGGGGGAGAGGGTGGTGCTGGCTGTGAAAGCGATGGGGCTGTGGGCTGGTGGTGAAGACAAGCACACAAATGTTGCTCGGGTTGTGAGAAGTGTTTGAAATTACATTTAAAATTGAACAGCATACAAAATCAAGAAGAAGAAGAAGAAGAAGCTGCTGAACGCCAAGGACAACATGAAACACTCTACACACTCGTTCGCTGCTCGCACATTTCGCAGCCACTTCCGGCGGCAACTTTGTATGTGTGAGGGTTTGTGTGTGTGTGTGTGTGGCTGACATTAGCACCTCGTCTCAACAAGGTGTGAGGTGTGTAGTGTGGCACTTGCCGCCAGGTGCTTGGCCAAGGGTTGTATGTTGCTGCCGTTGTTGGCGTTGCTGTATTGCTGTTGCAAGGACTATTAGGGCAATGGCTTCACCAAAGAGTGTGAAACGTGTGGCGGCATGCCATGTTGCAAGATTTATGTGCCATGTGTTTTTATAGCGGAATAAGCTGGCACTGCTGGAGGCAACGCAATATGCTAAAAAATTTCCCAACGCAATTTTTCATATGCATAAATGTTCGTTCGATAATATACTTTACATCATATTTCGACTGTACCAATACATATATATCTATATATAGTATATATATATATATATATATATATGTATATATATATTGTATACAAATATGTTTGTAATTTATATATGAAATTGTCTGCTATGTTGCACTGTTACACCGCTGCACTGATTGCTACTTTTTATACCCGACATACATTGGCTAATAATATGTATATTGACTTACTGATACCCGGGTATAGATATATATATACGCTCATAAGCAGGCATGCCAGATTTCATAAAGTATTGCTCTGCATCAAGTGTTAAAAATAATTGAATAATGTTTTCTGGTGGTCCGAATGTCTAAAAAAAAATCCTTAGATTTTACCAACAATTTAATTAAGAGTCTCCAAATTTTATGTACAAGTCTTATATTTGTTACAGATTGACAAGTTTCTTTTGGATTTTCGACCAGGTCGCCTACAGTCACTAGAAATCTTACAGAACTCTATAAAATATATCACAGTAGGATCTATAAACATTTTAATCCTGATTCAATGGTAAATTTGAAAGTTTTGTATTTATTAAGTATCCCTGTTTACGGCACAACACATTTGTACCGGGTATTTTACAGTTGAGCATATTCAACTATAGTTTTCTTATTGGTATTTTATTTTTGTTGATTGCTGTTACCCTTAAAAAGCAATCTAAACTTTTTTACGCAATGTTTACCGTTCGCTTAAGGACTCTCTCTTTCTCTGCTATAATTTCAATTTGTATTATTAAGCCAAAAAAAAGAGAACAATGAAAAAAACCGCAAAATACATAAAGTGTTGCGAAAATTGTTTTTTAGCGGTATTTTCTTATTTTTTTTTTTTGTGTATTTTCATTTAAGATGTGAACATTGAACTAAAAATGTTTGCACACAGTTTAACAATTTCAACTACAAAAACAATGAGAATTCAGTTTTCACTACATTTAAGTTGAGAATTCTGAAAACTTTCCCAATATACAAATTTATGCAAACAAATTTCTTTGGTTATCTGTGAATTAAACAGAAAGTGAAAATTTATTTTTAAAACATCGAAGATTTTATACTCTAGCATGAGAAATGATTATTTTTTATATAAATGTATTATTCCTATGGCCATGAATCATCAGGATGACTAAAAAAATTTGGATATTGATTTCCAATTGATTTCATAGATGTTCAAGAATATATATATACTGTCTCCATCTTTGAGTTACAAACTGCTGATCAAAATAATATACTATTGTCAGAGTATAAGTACGAGTCTATAGGAATTATCAGTGCTTATTGTAAATTGTGAAAAAAAAATAGAAGATTTGTCACAATGCTTCGACAATGCACTGTCATCTCTCTGACTCTGTCGTCTCTGTCGCAGCTCCTGCAGTAATATTGAATCCTGTACAAACACGCACAATCACAATCATAATGACAGATCAGCACACAGGAAGCAGAAAATGCAACTGGTTGAAAGATGGACGGGAGTACGGATGGATACTGGGTGGATTGGAGATGAGATGAGCTGTATGAGAGGATGGAAGGCGAGTTAAAAAGGAGAATAGTTGAACGGCATTACATTTGAACGGGAGAATATTTGTACAGAAGGACAGTTGAACGTGGAAATGGAAAGGACGACAGAACAGTAAAACGGGAGGACAGACAGTTGTACGGAAAACCGTTTGGACAGTTGGGTGGGAGAGGACCTCTTGGACAGACAAAATATTCAATCTGAGCCATTCAATGGCAAAGCAAAAATGAGAATAAACCAAACAAACAATCAAACTCAATGCTAACTCCCAAGCATCCTAGCATCCTAACTTCTCTCTATCTCTCTCTTTCACTCACACTGTATGCAGTGTAAAGCTGGCAACTTGTCTTGGGGTTTTTTTTTTTGTCACACTTTTTGCTATGCAATACATAAACATGGCTGCAATTTATGCGGCGCATCGCAGTTGCCAGTTGTAAGTTGCAAGTTGCCAGTTGCAACCACATGCCCATGCCATCAAAAAAAAAAAAACAAATAAGGCAGCGATTGTTAAATGTGATTTACTGTTAGATACCCGGCATATTATAGGCTCTATCATTCAAAGACTTATCCAAGGTCAAACGACGTACATGTCCGTCAACTATTTGTACTCAGCAAGAATATAAATACTTTGTAGAACAGCCACGCCTATTTATGGGCGTTATGTATATTTGCTAGTGTTACAAACATATTAAACTCTAGGCATCCTACGGATGCCGGGTATACAAAACGCCCGACGAGAACATGCTTCAAGCCACAGTTGCTGCCAACTAGAGTAACAACAGCAACAACTAGTAGTAGCAACTGCAGTAGGAACAGCACCAGCAACAGCAGCAAGAGCAGCAGTAGTAACTTCTATGGTGCTGCCCTAGAATATTCGCGGACTGCCAAACTAACTTCAAACTCGCAATATAAACACATAAATCCTGTGCACTGATACACACAGATTCCGTTAGACATTGTGTGGAGAGGGAAAGACGGAGAGAAAAAGGGCGAGAGCAAAGGATCCAAGCACATAAGGGGGGAAGGTAGTTGGAAGTTTAGGAGAGAGAGGAAAGTGAAGAGTTGCAGGTTGAAAAACACCAGCAGCAAACTTTTGCGTACCTCGCACCCAAAAAAAAAAAGCACAAACAAACAAACGAAAAAGTAGACAAAATACAACAGCAACAACAGCAGCAGTAACAACAACAACAATTGCATGCCAAAAAATATTATTTGGGCGTTATTTTTTGAGCATTTTGTGGGCGTGGCATTTTGTTGGCATCAGTGAAAATGCAGAAAATGGGGAAAAAGGCAAAGCAAAAAAAAAAAAAATAGAGTTGCACCTTTTGCTTATTTGGGCAGTGAGTGAAAACTGTTGTTGTTGTTGTTGCTCTTGACTGCGGGATGATTTTGAAGTGGGACGGAATAAAGGGCAAGGGGAAGGAGAAGGTCGAGTGGCAGGGAAAAAGATGGGTTATGGTATGCATAGGGGATTAGAAATGATGAAATGCTTAGGTTTTTTTTTTTAATTTTTTTTTTTTTCATAGTGTGCATGAAACTTGTCGATGGCAAAAGTTGAATTATTGCGAATCGAAGCAAACAGAAGGAAAAGTCGAGGCAGAGACACACACAGAGAGAGAGAGAGACAGAGAGAGAGAGAGAGTGGAGAATGAAGCTACTGCTGCTCATGCATTATGAATGCGACTGGGTGACGATGACGCTGACGCTGATATGAAGGAAACAAGGAAGTTGACCACAATGAGGAAGAAGAAACAGAAGTAGCGCAAAGAGAAGAAAAAGCAGCAGAAGCTGGAAGAAAAGACAACGAGCAGACAACAAGCGTTGGGACTTATGTGGCTTAAGGTCAGCAGTAACAGCAAACAAATAGAGCGAGAGAAGGAAAATGAAAGAGCAAGAGAAAGAGAGAGAATCTGTGCAAGGTGAGAACCAAGAATTGAAGACTTCACATGCATTGAGTGACAGCGCATATAATTTCGCATATAACATTTTAATTGGCATAAAAAAACATATAAAAAAAAATAAAAACATAAAAGTATAAAAATATAAAAATATAAAAATATAAAAATATAAAAATATAAAAATATAAAAATATAAAAATATAAAAATATAAAAATATAAAAATATAAAAATATAAAAATATAAAAATATAAAAATATAAAAATATAAAAATATAAAAATATAAAAATATAAAAATATAAAAATATAAAAATATAAAAATATAAAAATATAAAAATATAAAAATATAAAAATATAAAAATATAAAAATATAAAAATATAAAAATATAAAAATATAAAAATATAAAAATATAAAAATATAAAAATATAAAAATATAAAAATATAAAAATATAAAAATATAAAAATATAAAAATATAAAAATATAAAAATATAAAAATATAAAAATATAAAAATATAAAAATATAAAAATATAAAAATATAAAAATATAAAAATATAAAATATAAAAATATAAAAATATAAAAATATAAAAATATAAAAATATAAAAATATAAAAATATAAAAATATAAAAATATAAAAATATAAAAATATAAAAATATAAAAATATAAAAATATAAAAATATAAAAATATAAAAATATAAAAATATAAAAATATAAAAATATAAAAATATAAAAATATAAAAATATAAAAATATAAAAATATAAAAATATAAAAATATAAAAATATAAAAATATAAAAATATAAAAATATAAAAATATAAAAATATAAAAATATAAAAATATAAAAATATAAAAATATAAAAATATAAAAATATAAAAATATAAAAATATAAAAATATAAAAATATAAAAATATAAAAATATAAAAATATAAAAATATAAAAATATAAAAATATAAAAATATAAAAATATAAAAATATAAAAATATAAAAATATAAAAATATAAAAATATAAAAATATAAAAATATAAAAATATAAAAATATAAAAATATAAAAATATAAAAATATAAAAATATAAAAATATAAAAATATAAAAATATAAAAATATAAAAATATAAAAATATAAAAATATAAAAATATAAAAATATAAAAATATAAAAATATAAAAATATAAAAATATAAAAATATAAAAATATAAAAATATAAAAATATAAAAATATAAAAATATAAAAATATAAAAATATAAAAATATAAAAATATAAAAATATAAAAATATAAAAATATAAAAATATAAAAATATAAAAATATAAAAATATAAAAATATAAAAATATAAAAATATAAAAATATAAAAATATAAAAATATAAAAATATAAAAATATAAAAATATAAAAATATAAAAATATAAAAATATAAAAATATAAAAATATAAAAATATAAAAATATAAAAATATAAAAATATAAAAATATAAAAATATAAAAATATAAAAATATAAAAATATAAAAATATAAAAATATAAAAATATAAAAATATAAAAATATAAAAATATAAAAATATAAAAATATAAAAATATAAAAATATAAAAATATAAAAATATAAAAATATAAAAATATAAAAATATAAAAATATAAAAATATAAAAATATAAAAATATAAAAATATAAAAATATAAAAATATAAAAATATAAAAATATAAAAATATAAAAATATAAAAATATAAAAATATAAAAATATAAAAATATAAAAATATAAAAATATAAAAATATAAAAATATAAAAATATAAAAATATAAAAATATAAAAATATAAAAATATAAAAATATAAAAATATAAAAATATAAAAATATAAAAATATAAAAATATAAAAATATAAAAATATAAAAATATATTTTAAATTAATGACAAATACTGCAACACCAACAAGCAAACAATCAGAGGAAGAGCAATAACAATGTGACGATAATAAAATAGAATTGTTGAATGTATTTGAACGTTGCAAGATACTAAATCATTGTATATTGTGTGAAGAGTTATCGCTTGCGGCAACAGCCAGCGGCAGGCTGTCAATTTGGTTACCAAACCAAACCAAGCAACATCCAACCGCCTAACCTCCTCACTCCCCACTCTCCACTCCCATACATCCCCTGCTCTAGCTGCCTCACAGCAGCGAAACAAAACTTGCACAATGCAAGCGAAATGTAATTGACGCTTGCAGCTTTTGAGTTTTTTTTGGGGTCGCATTGCCGAGGTCTGCCTTGTAGTCTCTGAGTTTCAGGTCTCGCTGTGTCGTTGTCTCGCAGTTGAAGCCCATCATCATTTAAATGTTGATTGTTGGGTTCATCGTCGTTCATTGATGGCGCACGGATGTCGCATTTTCCCCCAAAATTTGTTGCGGTTTGCAGGCAACCCAACAAAAAAAAAAAACAAATTTCGTTCAATGCATTGAGAAAGCTTTTTTTTTATTTTTTGTAATTTTTTTTTTGCAGTGTGTAATTGGAAATTGGGGGAATTGAAATGAATGCGATAATATGATGACATCATTGGGGCAAGCAAGCAAGCAAGTCAGCATGCTAACAAAAGGTTGCAACAAAAGGTGCTAAAAAGCCATTCCAAACTGTTGTACAACTGTTTGACGAACTGTGCAGCACTTTAACTAGCGCAACGCACCTTTTGCTTGGCGCTAAATAATTGATGCACCTTATGGTGAAGAAGAAGAAGTACAATAATGAAATAGGGCAGAACTGTGAAAGCAACCCTCAAAGACTGTGAAAGGAGACAGACAGTATGTTTGACAGAGAGAGAGAGAGAGAGAGAGAGAGAGAGAGAGAGAGAGAGATAGCAATAACTGAGTTAGTTATGTTTTTTCCGCCGTATTTTACCCGCTGTGTCCAGTTTTCTCTTATTTAATGGTTGAGCGCCTCTGGCCAGAGGACATTGCACTTGTGGAATGAGCAGAAGAAGAAAAGTGAAAGAGGGGGAAAAGAAGTAAGAGAATGAGCGAGTACAAAGGGAAGGGTATGGCAAGGGGTGGGGGGGGGGGGCATAACTGGCCTGCTGCACAGTTGCACAGAAAATGCACATAATTAAAAGTTATAAGCACATTTCTACTAATAACTGCTGTATATACTCTACCTATCTATCATTCACTCCCACTCTCTCTCTCTCTCTCTCTCTCGCTCACTCTTTTTTTACTCTTTTTACCTTTCATTTAACTTTCCCTTTACCTTTTGTTCATGCTCTGTTTTTTTTTTCAGAGAACAATCAAATTGAACACACATTAAATTAATGTTCAACGCACAAAAGGACACGGACACGGACATGGACATGGACATGAAGACAGGCATGGACACGTTCAAACGCGTTCGTTGCTTTCTTTTGTTGCTTCTTTTACTCCTACGACTACTTAAATTTCTAGAACATTTTTGTTCTACTTTCGTTTTATCATAATGAAATACAGTTGGAAAAGGAAAAGAAAAAAACAAAGTCCAAATAACAGCAAAATAAAGGCAAATTGTTGTCAATGCTATCAATGTTTTAGTAAGTAGCCACTGCTAAATTTAGCTAAATATAGCTAAAACTAGCTGTATACCCGCCACATAGACCTAAACAAATAAGAAGAAAAAGAGGAAGTGAATATTTGATATGTTGTGTACTTCACGTGTCGCGCGTGTCACTTTGTATCTTTGTCAGTTGCTCACTTTAAAGTTATTCACAGTTATAGTCGAGAGATATATCTATGTATGTTTATACTATGCATGACCTTGCAGTGAGCGTGTTTTTTTTACTATACAACCTTGCAAAGGGTATATTCATTTTGGGCAGGAGTTTGTAGCATCCCCCCTTAAGAGGCGTAGCAGACCCAACAAATTATATATATTCTTGATCAACATCGATAAGAAAATCCAAATCCATATCCGTTCGTCTATCCGTCCGTCTGTCAGTCTGTTTCAAACCAAACAATTCTCTCAGTTTTGCAGCTATCTCAATGAAACTTGATACACATACTCCCTATGCCTATAAGCTGTATATAAGTCGGAACCGTCTGTATCGCACTACTATATCATATAGCTGACATAGTAACGATCGGCCGAAAATAAAGTTTTGATATAAAAACCTTTTTTGTTTATTTAGCTATCCTGCTGAAACTAACAGAATTTTAATTTAATAGCGACTTACATGTCTCATGTTAATTTGGTGTAAATCGTATTACTATATCATATAGCTGCCATAGGAATAATCCACTGAAAATTGAGTTTTTGTATGGAAAACTTTTTTATATATTAAGTTATCCGGCTGAAACTTACAGGATTTCAATTTAGCGTCGATATATACGTTTAATATCAATTTGGCTTAAATCGTAATAATATATACTGTAGCTGCCATAGGAACGATCGGCTAAAAATTGAGGTTTTTATATGAAAAGTTTTCTTCTAAGACTGCAAAGTGTATGAAATCTTCGGTTCGTCTTTGAAGATAACTTTGTTTTCTTGTTTTCTTGCGAGCTATAGAAATTCTAGCTACCAAAAGTCTAGCAATGTCTGACAATCTGTCTGGTACTTTGTTTCACAGTGCTACAATTGCAAGTTGTCGTTAAGCTTTTTCTATATATGTGTGTGTGTGTGTGTGTGTGAGTGTGTGCTACAAATTTGAAAGTAGCCAGAAATAGAAAACAAAGTCATGGCCACCACAATTGCGATAGTTGTCCGGGAAAGTGCTACTAATTAGCCATAGCCAATTGCATATTGCTACTCTTCATCTTCTTCTTCTTCTTCTTCTTCTTGTTGCTAGTCATTGGCTGACCACCAATGGAATGGCAGTAGTTGGGAGTGTGTGTGTGTGGGAGAGAGAGAGAGAAATAAAGAGAGTGAGCGTGCGAGTATGACAATATTTATAAAAAGCAGCTTTACTGAAGTTTCGCACCAAATGTGTCACAATGAGATGACAAATTTTTGTTATTGTTATTGTTGCTGTTGTTCTTGTTATTGTTGTTGCAGTGTTGGAAGTTAAATTGATGTTAAATAAATAAATAATAAGCTTGTCTATAATAAATGATATAGGCGTGTGTGGCGCTTTTATTTTTCTCTCTCTCCTCTCTCTCTCTGTCTCTCTGTCTCTCTTTCATTCGTGACATAAGTCTGGCCAGACATGCGACATATTGTTGCAATGTGGGTGACAGGTAAATAACAACAACAACAATAACAGCAACAACATGCTGAAAGTTAACACAAACTTTGTCTACATTCACTCTGAGAGTGAATGTTTGTTATTTTAACTATTTATTCTCTCACTATCTCTCTCTCTCTCTCTCTCACTCTTTCTCTCTATCTTCGTCAATTACTTGCTAGCATTAAATGTTAATAAACATTTAAGCGCAGCATTACATATGCACGTGTCTCTTCTTGCTTTCTGTTGTTATTCTTCGTCTTCTTCTTCTTTGTTTTCTTTCAATTTTTGACGCAACTTTTAACTTTATGCAAAAGAAAAAAAAACTTGCACCTTGTAATTACAAATTTTGTATTGAAATAACAAAAAGTCTTTGATTTGGGAGACTGAATTAGTTATAAAACAAGCATAAACAGGGGGCAAAGGGGCTGCTAAGATCGGGTATAAGATGTATAGGAAATATAATTGTTAATTGATTCTTGTGGTTGGGTTACAAACAATTAAAATTTGATAATCGCCAAAGGGATCACAGTCAGTACCATTAACAAGCTTAAGACAAACAAACTGTTCACAATGCGCTAAGCAGCTGCAATTACATAGCAAACTGTTCTCCATCGACTATTCTCAATGCACACTGTTCTCTTTAATTGCAAAGATAACAAGTGCGAGAAGGATGAACACTCAGACTCGGATGCACAAGCTTTAGGCAAAGGAACTGTTCTTAAAACCATAGCTGTTCTCCATGAACAAGCTTAAGGCAAACGAACTGTTCTCAACTGACTATTCTCAATGAACATTGTTCACATTAATTGCAAAGATAACAAGTGCGAGAAGGATGAACACTCAAAGAAGGATGAACACACAACAAGCTTAAGGCAAAGGAACTGTTCTTAAAACTAAAACTGTTCTCAATGCGCTAAGTAGATCAATTACAAAACAAATTGTATTTCAGTGACTGTTCTCAATGCACGGCTAACATAACAAGTGCGAGAAGGATGAACAGTCAGTCGCATGAACAAGCTTAAGACAAACGAACTGTTCTTAAAACTAAAACTGTTCTCAATGCGCTTACAAAACAAATTGTATTTCAGTGACTGTTCTCAATGCACGGCTAACATAACAAGTGCGAGAAGGATGAACAGTCAGTCGCATGAACAAGCTTAAGACAAACGAACTGTTCTTCAAACTAAAACTGTTCTCAATGCGCTTACAAAACAAATTGTATTTCAGTGACTGTTCTCAATGCACGGCTAACATAACAAGTGCGAGAAGGATGAACAGTCAGTCGCATGAACAAGCTTAAGGCAAACAAACTGTTCTCAAAGCTCTGTGCTCAAACATATCAAGTGTTCACACACTGCTCTTTCATAATTAGCATAACAATGAAAGAAAGGGAGAGAAAGATTAAGAGAGAGTGAACCAAGCCGCCTCTCATTGTATATCGTTAATTATGCAATGTTTTTTTTTTCGTATTTTTTTTTTTTTTTTTAAATTCATTGATTTATATTTATGTTAATTTGAAAATGCAATTAAAAATGAAAACAAATATTAAAAAAAAAAAATAAATAAAAAAAAAATAAATTTTGCATGAAAAAAAAAAACCTCAATAAGCAAACAAAAAAAAAAAAAAAGAGAAAGAGAAACTGAAACTGAAACTAAAGTTGCTGTTAAGCAGTTGAGCTGCATTTCAATTGCAACTGTACTTTTAATCTCTGCCAATGCTAGGTGTATTGTCTGTCTCACTCTTTCTCGCTTGCGTGCATTGTATATGTATGTATGTGTGTGTGTGTGAGTTTTGCGTGTAAATTGAGCTGAAAGTACATTAAGCCGCAGTCAATCAACGTTGAGGAGGGAACAAGGACAATCGGACTCTGCCTTTTCGCTGTCGTTTGTCGTTTGTCGATTGTAAAGTTGAAGCTGCCAACCGAAAATGCCGCGAACAAACGAAATCATTTACATTCTTTTTTTTTTGTTCTCTGCTATTGTTGTTGTTGCTCTTTTTGTTGTTGCTCTTCTTCTTGTTGTTACACATTTGTTTCATTTTACACATTTTTATTTGTATAATTTTCTCGTATTTTCATTTTCTTCTTCATTTTTTTTTTTTTATTGCACTTTTTAATTTTGTGCTGCCATTCCCCACCCTTTCCCCTACATTCGATAAAAATAAACTACCAATGGAATTTATGCATACGAGTTGAGTTCACAATCTGCGGAAATGATTCTCATTGGCAAAAAAAAAAAAAAAAAAAAAATGTTTGACTTGCCGCCATACGAAGAGAGTCGCAATAATGCAAGCATTTTCCACCGTTGCCAATGCATATGAAAAATATACACAGCAAAAAAAAATACACACACACACACACACACACAAAAATGGCAACAAGAAACCCCAAAAAAAAACCGTTAAAAAAAAAAAACAAAAATGAAAAGAAATAAAAATAAAAGCAAAAGGCAAAGGCAAACAATGAAAATGCTCGCAATGAAATGCATTGAAAATTGAAAATCAATGAACTGTTATAATAACTTGCCGCAGAGTCAGAAACAAGCGTCGTATCTGGCTGTTTGTGTGTGTGTGTAATGCACACACACACACACACACATATATGTGTGTATGTATATCGATATTTAATCGCTGGATATATGTATGTATGCAATGCTTATAGAGAGAGAGAGAGAGAGAGAAAGAGAAGGGAAGCCATGCAGTGGCAAGCATTGGCAAATATGCCAAAATACACTGCGCGATAAATAAATATTTAAAATTTTGCAAATATTTTTTTTCCTTTAGTTAAATTTAATTTTTATATATAAAATTAAATTTATATTTTTGTCAGTTTTCAGATTTCTTTGCCAATGATACCCAAATTTTTTTTTTTACAGTGTATTTGCTCAATGTTTGGCATTGGCGCTGCTCAAATTGTCTATAGAACTGTATATGTGGCACGGTAACGTCAAGCAAAATGGGCAAAGGAATATTGAAAGTTACTGCAGCAAGCGGCAAGCGGCAAGCGGCAAGCGGCAAGCTGCTAGCATGTGGCATGTGGCAGCATGTGTCTAAGGGCTGTGGGGTATGATGGGCATTTGTTAAATTGAGGCATGCCATTCAGCCTGCCACTGACAAGTCGTGCGTACAACGTGCTCTTCATTAAACATATGTAACGCATTGAAATTGCGTTGCAAGTTGCAAGTTGTGCTGCCGCCATTGCTGTCATTGCCATCGCCATTGCCTTTGTCTGCCTGCCCGCAAACACTGTCAAACTCTGTTGCTTCTGCACTCACTCTCCCTCTCTCTCTCTCTCTGTCTTTCTCTGTCTCTCTTTGTGCTCCCTTTGTCTCTGTCAATTGCGAGTCGCATGCAGCGATTAAAAATTAAATATTGTCGTATTAACAAACAAGCTGCAACAGTTGCAAGTTGCAAGTTGTATCTTTGGCCACAGAATTGCTGGTAAGCGGACAACATACTTTTCAGCGTAGTGTGTGTGTGTGTGTGTGGGGGGGGGAGGGGGTAGAGGATGATGCTTAAAATCCTTTTGTGCATGTAAAATACATGAAGTTGGCAGCGAAAAACGCGGCGTGCCACGTGTGAAATTTATGTACATATGTTGCATGCATTTAAAGTGTAGCAGCCACAGCATATAGCAATGCCACCAATGCCTCTCAGCTCACAATACACTCTCAGTGTTCTCTCAGGTCTCTCAATGCTCTCAGTTCTCAGTTCTCTCAGTTCTCTTCGACTCTTTGCAATGTTGATCAAAATTCATGAAAAATCAAGCAAAGCGCGCATAAATTTCGCATATTGCAAAAAATGTGTAAAAAGAAAAAAAGAACAATGAGAAAAGAAGAAGAAGAACTGCAGAGAAAGAAGAAAAAAAAAAACAAAAGCGAAGCGAAGCGAAGTGAGAGAATGAAAAATATGAAAATGAAATTGTTGGAAAATTGCAAATGGCAAATGGCAATGGCCATGGCCATGGCAATGACAGAGACAGCGTCAGGCATTGGGGATAAGATGTTGGCCAAGAGATGCACGGCAGAAGCAGACGTAACATGTGGCAGTAGGATATGCAGTGGCAAGAGGCAGTGGCAGAGAAAGAGGCAGTAACAGAGGCTGCTGCACTGGCTGAGCCAGAGGTAGTAGCAGTGTCAGTGGCTGTGGCAGTGGCAGTGACTGCAGCAATTGCAATTGCAATGGCAGTGGCTGTGGCTGTAGCTGTGGCTGTGGAAAGTCATGAGGCCAAGCAGAGGACGATCAAACGTATTAAATGAGTTGGAAAATGTATTCGACGCTTGGTCTCTCTCTTCCCCTCTTTCTTTCTCTCTCTTGCTCACTCCTTGGCAGCATGCAGCTAATGGCCAAGAGCTGCAGAGCTGCACTTACTGCTGCATAAGTTCTGATGCTGCTGCTGCTGCTGCTGCTGTTGCTACTGATGCTTCTTCTGCATTTTCTTCTGTTTGCGTTTGCTGCTGCAGCTGCTGTTGTTGTTGGACTGTCATTAAGGCGTTCAAGCCAAATAGTCTTTATCTATCTCTCTCTCACTCTCTCTCTCTCTCTCTCTCTCTCTCTCTCTCTGTATGCTGGCACCGTCCTTGGCTTGCATATCAATGATACTCTGCGCCTGAGGCTGATGAATGTTGCCACTTGACTTGAGCTGCACTGAGCTGAGCCTTCAGTTCAGCTTTCTGCCATCAATTAACACAGTTGCGAGTATTTCCCTAAGCGCATATACTTTGCCTCTCTCTCTCTCTCTCTCTCTCTCTCTCTCTCATTCACTCTTACACATTTTCCGCTTATTGTTTGTTTGGCATGACCCAAAGGGCCATTAACAAAAAAATATAAAATAAAAATAAAATATTAAAAAAAATAATATAGACAAAGTAGTAAAAAAAAAAATAAATAAATAGAAAAGACAAGAAAAAAATAAATAAAAAAAAAATAGAAAAAATAAAAAAATGAAAAAACCAAAAAAAAAAATAAATAATAAAAATAGAAAAAAGAATAAAAAAATAGACAAAAAAAATTGGCAAAAAAAAATAGAAAAAAAATGTAGAAAAAACATTGTTTATTGTTAATAAAAATATTGCATAAACATATGTATATAAATTCAAGTACAAAACATACTTAAACTGTAAAGTCATTTCGTTTGACACTAAAGCGCAAGTATAAAAATAAATACAGCAAAAAAAAAAAAAAAAAAATAAATACGGAGAAAAAAAATCTCTGGAAAAAAAAACATCAACAACAAATTCGTCAATAAAATCTAAATAATAATAAATCATTACGCAGACAATGCTCAAAGTCAATAGTCAACAGTCGACAGTCGACAGTCAATAGTCGACAACAAATCAATTGACAGCAAAGAACAACAAAAACTTATGCACATAAATACTAAACTCACATATTGTATATATATATATATATATACCAGCATATACATAGATATATACATATATACTATATAGTATATCTCGCATCGTTGCGTTTATATTCAATTTTTATTGTCAAATCAAGTTGAGAAGCGCAAGAATAAATATAAATAAATAAATTGTTGCTTGTGTCTATGAAATGTTTATTCTTTTATTTTTTTTTTATTTTTACTATTTACTGCATTATAATTGGCTAACTGGGAAGTCTTACTATAAGTTGAAACTTTAATCGTTAAGCAAACATAAAGCACTGTTAATTTTGATAGTCAACCATAATTTATTAAACAATTTTTATCTTTGTTTTTTTTTTTTTTTTTTTTTTTCTTTGCATAAGAAAGCAAATTATTCTACGACTTGCTGAATATTTTATTTTCATGCAAGCTTAAGGTAGTTTTTTTTTTTTTTTAATGTGATTATTTCTATGACTGCTATATAATATGATGGTGTGATTTAGAATGAAATTTACCAGTTACTTTTTGGTCATTGCTAAACCTAAATCTTATACATTTTAAATTGTACATGTTAAAAAAAAAAAAAATCAAGTTTTTTCATATAAAAATTAAATTTATGACCAAAATTTCTATGGCAGCTATATGATATAGTATTCCAACTTTGAGCAAATTTTATTGAGACGTATAAATTGTCATTATAGATAAATCCTGTAAGTATCAGATGAATAATCTAAGTAACAATAATGTTTTTCATACAAAAACTCAATTTTTGACCAAGAATCCTATGGCAGCTCTATGATAGAGTTGTCCGACTGCGTCCAAATTTTTGGGTGAGTTGTATAAATCGTTATTAAACTTAAATGCTAAGATTTTTAGTCGGATAACTTAAAAAAATAAAAAAGTTTTTCTTACAAAATCTGAACTTTTTTCCCCGATTGTTTCTATGGCAGCTATATAATATAGTCGTACGATTTGGACCAAATTTAGGCGAGTTGTATAAATCGTTATTTAACGCAAATCCTGTAGTCACATAACCTTAGTAACATAACCTTATAAGCAAACAAGTTTTTCATACAGTAACTCTATTTTTATCCGAAACTTCCTATGACAGCTATATGATTTAGTGGTAAAATTTGGATCAAATTTATGTGAGACATCTAAATTGTCACTGAATCCAAATTCTGCAAGTATTAGTCTGATATCTAATGAAACCAACAAGTTTTTCATAGAAATACTCAACTTTCGACCGGTTGTTCCTCTGGTTGTTCACTTAGCTTTAAAATTGATTGACAAAGTTTATGTATATATGTATGTATGTATTTATGTATGTATGTGTATGCGTATGTTGCTATACTATGCTATCATCATCTATATAATTAAATTGTGTTTGTAGCCAAGTTGTTAAATTCATCTAATTTGGGATATATGTTACTCATCAGCAACAGCATCATCGTCGTCATCGTCATCGTCATCATCGTCGTCGTCGTTGTCGTCGTAAGGTCGGTCGTCCGTAGCACACTTGAATTGACATGTTTGGTTTGGTTGTAAGCCATGTTGTCACTTTCAGTTAACAAGCATTTCATTAGCCTAATTTCAATGACGATTCGCTGTTTGATGGTTTAGTCAGCAAAAGCTGAAAGCTGAAAGCAAAAAGACTTTAGCTTCCACATCACTTTTTTTTCACTTCTTTACTTCTTCACTTCTCTCTCTCTCTCTCTCTCTCTTTGATTCCAACTTCAGTCAGCTTAGCACTGACATTATAGTACTTTCCTTCCGCTCTTCCCCCTCGCTTCTGACCCTTCTGCTGCTCTTTGTGCTCTACGCTTTTCATCATTTGCTAAGCAAACAAGTAAAGCAACTGAGACCAAAATGAAAGACCAACTAGACGTATGCGCAATGTATTTTCATTTTTTTTTTTCGCTCTTTCTCTCGCTCTCGCTCTTTTAGGTACTTCCTTCTATTTGTCCGTTTTTGTTTTTTTATTTTTGTGTGTTTTTTGCTCCATTTTTATTTTCTTTTTCTGTTTTCATTTTTTTTTCTCTCTCGATTGCCATTAAATTTGTTCTAACGCAGCTCTTCCGCAAGGCTTTTGAGTATCGCACTCATCGTACAGTACGATTACTCTGTCCATACGGAAGCGGAACGATAAAGTGCACTACGCCTTAAACTGAGCTATGAAAATTCACAGAAAGTGCTTAATGTGCTAATGAGAGAAATAGTGACAGAGAAGGGCAGAGTGAGGGCAGAGACAAAAGGCAAAAAAAGAAAAGACAAATGAGTAAGAAAACTATAAAACTAGGGAAAAGCAGTTGAGAATGTGGAAAAGGGGGAGAAAGAAGAGTAACTTGAATAGAAAATTAATGTTACAGATAAATGTGTTAGTCTTATTACCGCGATTGTTTCTATATAATTTAGTTATTCGATTTGTCTTTGTACTTGGCAGTAAGGCCAATACGAGCTGTATATCCGCGAAATTCAAAAGACAAAAGGTGGAAGGGTGATATTTGACAACCTAATATAAGTAATTTAAATTTTGTAAATTTAAACCCGACATCAAAAGAAATAAAGTTTTTCATATAAAAACTGAATTTTCGACCAATGACAACTATATATAATATATTTGTCCAATTTAAATTTTTGTCTGATATTTATATTAGTCCTATATAAAATTACCATGGCAAATATAATCAGCTCTAGTTCCTACCGACTTATCAGTTTTACTCCATTGAAATAATACAAATTTAGAAATTCATGTAAAATTTTGTTAATGCCAAACTGTTCAATTTATTAAAAATTATAAAAAATTTATATGCATAATAATTATATCTAAGTAAAAATAATTATTAATTGATTTAAAAATGCGAAAATTTTGTTTTTTAAAATACAAATTTCTCCTGTTGAATTTCATTTACACTCCATTACTATATAGAAGAAAAAAAGTAATGTAGAAAAAAATAATAAAATAATTATAATTATAATAAATTAAATTTTTTAAAATACTTTTTTTTTTAAATATTATTTGAGAACTTACGATATATCATTACTGTTTTGCTGATTTTCGCGCTCGCTGAGACATTTGCTACAAATGCATAAAATATTTGTTGCATGTGTTGATGTTGTTGTTAAATTATTTGCTTGTTCAAGTTGCTGTTCAATACGATTTAGATTCTCATACTTCTTATTCTCATAATTTTGATACTCATGCTTTAAATCCTCAAGATTTTTATACTCATGTTTATGATCCTCGGGCTTATGATCAATATACGCATCATTAGGTTCATATTCAAGCTTAGTATCCTCAGGCATATGATCAAATTTAGCATATTCGGAATTATGATCTAGTTTCGTATCCTCATGTTTAGCATCTCCGAACTTATGATGAAGTATATCATTAATCTGGTTTTCATAATATTTTGCATTCTCCTGCTTTTGATCAAGCTTCAAATTCTCGGTCATTTGATCGAGTTTAGCATCCTCAGGAATATTATTAAGTATAGCATCAATCTGCTTTTGATAAAGCTTTGCAACCTCCTGCTTTTGATCAAGTATCGAATGTACTGACTTATAATCAAATTTCATATCCTCAAGCTTATTAAGTTTTATATAATCAGGCATTTGATCAAGTTTTGTCTTCTCCTGTCTTTTATCGTGCTTTGGATTCTCCTGTTTTTGAGCCATTTTAGCATCCTTCTGCTTATTATCATCTATAGGATACACATGTTTATATGCAAGTTTAGGATTCTCATGCTTATGAGCAAGTTTAACATCTTCCGCCTTATGATTAAATTTTTGATCCTCATATTTATCCTCATTCTTTCGAGCATTACTCCATAGAGCCAGACGCATTAGATTCTCCTTCTTTTGTGCCTCATTGTTTTGTGCCTCATTTTTTGGAGTAATATTCTTTGGAGTCTCAGTTTTTTGTATCTCCTTTTGTTTTTGTTCGGTTCGCTGTACATTTACACGCTGACGATCTGCACGACGAAAGGCCTCCACAGCCTTCTGATGATTACGGAAAAGCGTATTAATATCTTTTCGCAATTGTAGATGTTCACTGAGAAAGGATTTGGCCATTGGACGATCAAATGTTTGTGTTTCGTTTTGGGAACATTGTGGTTTTTCTTCAGCGGATGCCGCTATTAATGTTTCATGCGCTGGATGAGCTATACGTTGTGGCTCTTGAGGAAATTCACCGGCTTGAAAACGATCCGAATGATTTGCTTTAGAACGTTGTATTGATTTCTTCTGTTGCTCACGCTGTAAATGATTACAATATGCACCACGTAGGTCATTCATTGCTTTGGCTAATTTGAAAAGTTCATTTGTATGACCTTCAATCAATTTACGTGAATCATAAAACCAAGGAACATTGACTTTCGTGAATGCCGCCTCAAGTAGCATATAATTATGCATGGAATCATTAAAATTGGCTGGGCGATTGATAATTAACACACTGGCTAATGAACCCGGCCAGAGTTTTGACATTAGGCGACACCAGACAACTCCATTTCCAAGATCCTTAAGGCAACTGCATCGAGAACTTTTCACTTCGGCACCAATCCAAAGCATCAAACGTTTCGCCTCCTCGCCATCGTAGCCACATTCTATAAAGAAAATATTGAATTAAATAATATCAAAATATACCAAATATATTCTTGTTCAGCAGAGTCGATTATTGGAAGCACATCGCCTATTGTTTTTTTTTCTTTGGGAGACTACTAAAATCATAATGATAAGTGCAAACTTACCTTGCTTCAACATTGTGAAAAAATAGTAAAACAATAATTTTATTTCAATTTTTTTTTTTTTTTTAAATGTTCCAAACTGAAAGTCGTACAAAAATTTTATGAGCTATATAAAACTTATGTGATGCTACCAAAAATAATTTCCTCGAAATTTTCTAAGGTTACTTTGTTTTATACATTTTTATTTTAATTTTTGGAAAAAGTGAATATGTTTTTAATTTTTTTTTCTTTTTTTTTTATCATTTGACAGTTGTGTTACAATACAATGCCATTGCACGTAGATATAGAGAGAGAAACAGACGCTGTTCCATGCTCTATACCATTGTCTCACTGGAATGTGTGTTGGAATGTATGCTGTAACTTTTGTGGCTGTACTCTACAGTATTTTGCTTTGTGCTTCCTGTAGTAAGTAACTACGTTGACTACAGTTTCCTGTGGTCAAGGTAATGTGGCAACGCAGCTTCTCTTGCTCTTGCTCTTGCTGCTGCTTCTGCTCGAATACAACAGAACACTTGTCTATTGCTCCATTGCCATTTGCAGGCAGCAAGCATGCAAATGAATGTCGCCCAGGATACAATGGCACGTGCTGTGCTGCCCAAAAGGTACAAGCAAACGCTGTCACCTTAATATGGCCATTTCATTTTGGCCGAAAGCGTAACGTAAAATCAGAAGCAAATGCAAAAGCAAAAGCAAAGGCAAAGGCACTGGTAAAATTTACAGAACTTGAATATACTTGTAGTTGGACATTGCTAAGAGCCATGAGCCAAAAGCAACGTACAACGAGTCACGAGCCATCCTGTTGCAGGATGTGGCCAATGTATATTTCTCTAACACACACACACAGAGAGAGAGAGAAATAAAATGCAAACAATGCTTGTTTCATTTGCGTAATAAAATATTTATACAGGTATTTAGTTAGCTGGACTGAAAAATAAAGCACACACAAGAGAAAGAAACACGCGAAAAAAAAGCGTCGAGACAAACGAAAATTAAGCGAAATGCCATGAAAAGAAAATATACCAAAAAAAAAAGAGAGCAAAGAAAAAAAGAAAAAGAAATATAGACAAAAAAAAAAATGAAAACACATTGGACAGCTGCCAGTGGTAGAGGCAGCAAATTCATGCAACGTTTGCTTTAATATGAAAACTGTTTTTAGGGTTTTAGTCTTGAAAAGCTGCTGCTGCTGCTGGTCTTAGTCCTGTGCCTGTTACTGCTACTGCTGCTCCTGCTTTCATTGTTGTTTGCTGCCGAAACGAATAACGTCTAGACGTCATTTCTCAGTCAAGTGTACTCTAGCAGCCCTGCCCCGCCCCGCCCCGCCCCACCTAACACCAGCAACCGCCCACAGCACATTCAAAATCCCAAATTCCTGTCGCTATTCGCGATATGTTAGATAAATCTGCTAAGCAACGCGCTGCTTCTATTCTGCGAAAATTTGAGCATGATATTTGGATATTGCTTTCCTTTAATTATGTCTGCCAGCGTTGACCAGTATTTAATTTATATATAGAGGCAACAGCATTACAAAAATTATCTTCAATTTTCATTATTAATATTATTTAAAGAAATTTTTGTATTTATTATCGTGCGAGATTATTTTCTCTTTTATCATGAAAAATATAAATGTGAATTCCAATAGTTCTTAAAGATATATAAATATAGTCTTTCAGTCAATAAAGGAATTTTTATTAATTATTGAATACTGAAAAACTTAATTGTAAAATCCAATAGTTGTAGAATTTATATAAATATAGTCTTTCATTATTCTATGAACTATACAGAATTCCCTATGCCTCCTGCTGCATAAATTAATATTTGGTTTTTCATCTATTTTAATGTCACAATCTACAAAGTATGAAAAAAAAAAAAACGTGAAATGCCAAATCAAATGTATTTATTTTATTTATCACAATTATAATTTCACATAATATTTTGAGTAGAATATTAAAGTAAAAATTCCACATGTCATATCAAAAAAAAAAGGAACAAAAAGGACAAGAATTTTGTGGGGACCTAAATAAGATATATGTAAGCGTATATGTATGTATAATATTATTAAGTTAATTAGTATTCAGTGTTTGGTTTAAATATCGCGAGGGCACCCGCACCCGCACTCTCTCTCTCTTCACTCTTGCTCATTGTCCGCCTACCGTAGACGCTTTGAATGATGCTTATTCGAGTTTTTGAGGTAATTCTTGAACATTTCATTTCGCTGCTTTATCTCCTCCTTCTCCTGCTGTCGCAATTGCTCCAAATGATTTTTATATGCACCTGGTATTGTGCGCATGACTTTTGCCAATTTATATAGCTCATTGATATAGCCTTCAATCAATTTCTTGGTATCAAATGTCCAAGGTATATTGATTTCCATAAATGAAGATTCAAGTAGCATATAATTATGCGCGCAATCATTAAAATTCGTTGGCCTATTTATGACGAGGGAACTAGTTAAGGCACCAGGCCAAAGTTTACCCATTAGACGACACCAGACGACCCCATTGCCAAGATCTTTGAGGCAATTACAGCGTGAACGATTTACCTTGGCTCTAACCCATAGTATGAGACGTCTAGCTTCATCAGCATCGTATGTTAGTTCTGTGTATGAAAAAATTATAATATTACTTTATTTTATTTAATATTATTTAATATTATTTTAATATTATTTTAATATTATTTAATATTATTTTATTTAATTTAATATTATTTTATTTTTTTATTAAATTTTCTTTTCTTTTCTTTTATTTGATTTAATATTATTTGATTTAATTTAATATTATTTTATTTAATATTTTATTTTATTTTCTTTTTATTAAATTTTATTTTCTTTTATTTTATTTAATATTATTTATTATTTTCTTTATATTATTTTATTTTATTTAATATTATTTTATTTAATATTTAATTTTATTTTCTTTTCATTTAATGTTATTTTATTTTATTTAAATTTATTTTCTTTTTATTTATTTTTTTTTAATTTTATTATCTTTTTATTTAAAATATTATTTAATTTTGTTTAAGTTTTTTTTTCCATAGATTTAATTTTAGTTTATTTAATTTTCCTTTTACTGAAATTTTTTTTTTATTTTTCTCTCATTTTTCTTTCTTTTTTTTTTGTATTTATTTAAAATATCGAAAAATAAACTCACTATTAGGCATTTTAATTCAAGAGAATTATTCAGAAATAGTATAATAAAAAAATATGTAGAAAAAAAAAAAACTGTAAAATATAAAAAGTAGAAATTTTTAGATGTTTACTAATCCAAATTCGAAGTCGTTATGAACATATATAAAATGTTTGGCTGGTAGCTTGACAAAATGATGCTGACAACATTTTCATTGCTTACTTTGTTCGTCTAAAAACTTTTTTTTTCACATTTTCACCTGATTTTCATTTCAGTTATAAAACATATTGATTTTATCACTAATCAATTGACCAAATGGTCATTGGGCCACTTTATAGTGTGCCAAAGAATTTCTTAAATGTATTTTTACAGTTTTGCAAGCACTGTGTCGTACAGTGGGGTCAATTGTGCATAGTGATATTTGTAGACATGGGGAATGTGAGTATTATTCGCGCTTGCTGCTTATTCATTTGCGTTTTCTAGTAATAATTACAGTTTGGCAAGCATTGCGTGGCACAGTGATATCAATTGCAATGCTCAGAGTGCCAACTAATGCCTGGAATAAAGATCGATGGTATTATCTCGCTCAGCTTATTCATTTGCATTTCCTAATAACTTTTACTGTATTTACAGTTTTGCAAGCACTGTCTTGCACAGTGGTGTAAATTGTGCACTAGCTTTTATTTATTTTATTTTTAACAGCCTTTGATCTCTTTTTCGCTTTGTATCCTTCTCACACTCTGCTGTTTGCCTAACACTCTCTCTTTCTTTCATTCTCTCTCTATCTCTTTCTATGCAAATGCACCAGTTTCAGCTAAAGTCAAGTGGTTAGCTAGCGGAAGATGTTGTGGGCTGTAGGTAGGTTGGTTGTCGTGAGCAGATTGTCTAAAAAAAAAAAATAGCATCAAGGGGTTATAAGAGGGGGTCGGTTGCGGAGGTCGTGCCAGTGTAGACTAAGAGGAACGAGTTGGCAACGTGCTTTATCGCAGAGACGTTAATTAATCTGTGACGCCTGCAACATCATTGTTGCGGTTGCAGCATCTTCGTGCAGCTCAAATTGCTGGCATCAAGCAAACGACCTACCAACCCAATCGCCTCTGCCTGCCCTCCTCCTCCTCTCTCTCGCCCTATAAGCTACGACCGGGCCATGGCCCGTGGCCCGTGGCCCAATGTTGCGAAGCTGTAAACATTTTTAACACGTTTTTACGAAACGGAAATTCTTCTAATATTTTTACATAATTTTATGTGTACTCTGCTCAGTAGGCAGTTGATGGGAGGAGGGACTAAAGTTGCCGGAGGGTGAGTGTAAAAAGTGAGCAGCGCGCACAATGACAATTAACAAAATAAACAAAATGTAGCAAAAAAAAATAAAAAATAAAATAAAAAAAATTACAGTAAAAGAAGCAGTGGAAAAAAAAGTGCAAAGTGAGTGAATGAAGGAAGCGTATAGCAAAGAGAGAGTGTAAGAAGGGGGAGGGGCAGGGGCAGAGACAGGGAGATGTGTGCGGGCTTAGGGTTGTTATTTTGCCACACGTTGCCACAAAGCGGGAGCCGTGGCACACAAACAGCGCATTTTAATGTGCGGTCAACAGTCAGGCGAATGTCTAAATTTGAAATGTCAGCGTTGTCAACGGCAATTTAGACGCAAACAACAAAAACAACGTGCGGCAGATAACAAAAAAACAAAAAAAAAAAAAAAATAAGCTGCAACATATTGCACAATGTTGTTGCCTTGTTGTCATGTTGATGCTGCTGTTGCTGCTGCTGCTGTTGCTGCTGTTTACACTAAAATAATGCATAATAAATAAAAATAATTACGAAAAGCTTTCAAATGTTTTTGTTTAAACGTTTTCATTGCATATTTTGTTTTTTAGGCCTTGGCGTCAAGCGTCAAGTGGCATGTGGCATGTGGTATATGGCAAATGTGTGTTATAAGTAGCATGTAGCATTAGTTTAATCAACCACAACACTGAGTTTGCACCTTTTTTTTTGGCCTCAACAGCATAAGCATCTTTATCATCATCATCATCATCATCAACAACAACAT
Source organism: Zaprionus obscuricornis (assembly GCA_037044475.1). NCBI lineage: Eukaryota > Metazoa > Arthropoda > Insecta > Diptera > Drosophilidae > Zaprionus > Zaprionus obscuricornis. Next base: position 53,118 of record JBAMBR010000313.1, on the reverse strand, counting down.
ATCACAAGGCCCTGCCAAAGGGTCGACCCCAAACAATTGCGTAACTTTTTGTATGTTGTGACTAAGCAATATCATATTATCATCTTAAGCATATTATTAAATACACAAATATATGTATTATAAGTACAACAAACAACAAAAATAAATAAAAATAAATACAAGTTTTATTTTGTTGTTGTTTTTGTTTGTTTTGAAGCCTTGACCACGCGTCGCAATTCAATGTTTTTTTCTCTGTTTTTTTTTATATTTTTTTTTTTTTTATATAAACACTGACATTGCGTTTTATTGTAAAATTTTATCATACGCATTACTAATACCCGGTACTTGTAGCATTCATAATAATAAATGTTTCAGAATTATTAGTCGACTAACTCATTATCGGGTATTAGGCAACAGCCAAAAGTTTGTTGTAAATTTGCATGTTTTGCAGAAATATAAATTTTATTACAATTTTATAACAATTAAATTTTACATTATCATAAATATATAACTATATTGTATTGATGTTGATCTTAACTTAATTATGTCAAAATAATTAAAAGAAAAGAAAACAAAAAAATTAAAATTAATAAAATATAAATAAAAATCTTATAAGATTGAATTTTAATTTATGTATAAATAAAATTAATTATGTAAAAATAATTTAAAAGAAAATAAAATTAAAATTAATAAAAAATAAATAAAAATCTAATAAAATAAAATTTTAATTTATGCATAAATTAAATAAGTAAAAATAATTAAAAGAAAAAAAGATAAAAAACAAAAAAAATTTAAATTAATAAAAAAAAAATATTTTAATTTTAATTAATTATGTAAAAATAATTTAAAATTTAAAAAAAAAATTATTATTAATAAAAAACAAATAAATTAATTTTAATTAATTATGTTAAAATAATTAAAACAAAAAAAATATTATTAATAAAAAAGAAATAAAATTTTTTTAAAATTGAATTTTAATTCATGTAAACCACAAAAATGTTTATTAATAAATTACTCTAAAAAAAATTAAAATAAAATAATATATAAAATATAATTATATATAATGTAATTTAATAAACAAATATATATAAATATATATATTTCGATAAAATGAATTGATTAAACGATAAAACGATTAAATATTTGAAATTAAAATAGAGTAGAATAATATATAAATATATTTATTTTTTTTGTAAATATAATAGAAAAAGAATATAAATAAATAATATTTTGTTAAATGAAATATATTTACAACAAACAAAATAAATTTAAATTTAAATAAAATAAATAAATAATAATAAAATATAATAAATAAATTATAATAAAAAAGATTATTTATATAATAAATTAATTTGTAAAAAAATGATTTATAAATAAATTATAATTTAAAAAAAAATAATAATAAACTATAAGATAAAAAAATGTTTGTAAAATAAATATCTGCAAAATAAAATGTTATAATTAAAATAAATTGAAATATATTAAAATAATTTATAATCAATATAATAGAAGAATTTAAGTTAATATAGTTTAAATACTACAGAAATTTAATAAAATTGAAAATAAAATAAAAATATTTGTCAAATAAATATCTGCATATAATTTTTATTTTATTTTTTAATTAATTTAATTAAAAATCTTGAAATATTTATCATTATCATATTATGAAATAATATGCATTAATTTGTAAATAAACTGTAAATAAATGAAATTAATTAAAACTGAAAATAAATATTATTTTTATTTAGAACATTTTCATTAATTGAACTTCAATTAAAATTCTCAATTAAATTGTGTACAAAATCAAAAGTTTTCGCTGCTACTTCAGCTCTTGCAGTGTTTTTAAAGTGTTCGAACATACAGTTGTAATACACAAACACACACACATACAGACACACACATATACACATATGTATAATGGTTTTTTGCAAACGAATGTATTCATTTGATAGCATAGCATAGCTATACCATCCATTCATTCATTCATTCAGTCGCGCTGAGTAGCTTCATTTCTATTTCAAATGTCGCATACAGCAGGCAAAGCTAAAAACCAAGCGCGAACATGACACACACACACATAGACTCAGACAGAGACAGAGAGACACTCGTAACACACACACACACACACAAAGAGAAAGAGAAAAAAAAGAAGTAAAAATTGTCAGCGCGAATTAGTGACACATTTTCGAATTCCGATATAAATGTTTTTATGGCTTACACTAAGCGTTAAGAGTGAGAAACAGTGCGAAACGTAAGAGAGATGGAGCTGAGTGTAGCATATGGGGAGTGGGAAATGCAAGAGCAGGAGGTGTGACTACTGAGATGTTAGCTCTACCAGCAGCAGAGTTGAGGGTCGTCGTCGTAGTTGTCGCTGCTGTTGTTGCTGTTGCTGCTGCTACATTGATAGTAATTGCAAGCAGCATGCACAATTGCAGTCGCTTGGCGCTTTGGCGCTTTCAAGCATTTTGCTAAAAACGAGACGCGTAATAAATCCATAATCCAAGGCGACAATTTGAATCATTGCACTGTAAATGCAATCGCCTTGCAACTGCTTGTCTCTCTCTCTCTCTCTCTCTCTCTTTCTGTCTCTCTGTGTTTTGTTGGCTGCACAGTTGTGTCACAGGGGGTGTGGCAGTCACTATGCTATCTTGGGGTTCAGAGTCCAAAGGTCTAGCATGCAGGGAACCGTACAGTGTGAGAGAGATGGAAACAAACGCTTGACAGGCGCTGCCATCGTTGCGTTGTCACAGCTGCAGCTGCAGTTTAGTTCAGCTGCTGTTGTTATAGTTGTTGTTGCTGTTTGCAGCTGTTGTTGTTGCTACTGTTGCCTCTGTTACTGCTTTAGTTGCTGCTGCTTCAGTTTCAGTTTTCAGTTTTCCAGCTTGCAGCAAGCATCCAACAAAGCGACAAGACAGCAGCAACAGGAGCAGCAGCAGTTATAGTCACAGTTGTTGGTCTCTTCTGCTGCCATTTCATCCTCATTCCTTATCCATTTCTCTACCATCTTCCCCTACACCTCCCTGTAGACCTCCCACTCCCAACATCCACCTCCCCGTGCTACTTCTACTCCACAATCTTCGCTTTTTATTTTGAATTTCTTTTTGTTTTATTGCATTTCACTTTGCTGGCTTTTAGTTGCTGCTGCTTGTTGCTGTTGTTGCTGTTGCCCAAAATCATTTGCCACTCTGAGCCACCAACCACCGCCCCTTTTTTGCCAGAAGCGGCACAATGACGCCTGCTTGTACGCCCCTTGCATCGCTCTCTTTTAGCTGGCTGACAGTCAGACCATGTGAAAATTGCATTTTATGTTGCGCATTGCCTTTGCCTGCCACACACACACACACACACACACACACACACGTACACATACGCACTAGGCCAGGCGAAGAACTTAGTGCTGTTGCATGTGTTTGCCTTTGCCTTTGCTTTTGCCTTGGCAGTTAAAATAATCATAATAAAAACAAAATCCAGCGCACAAATGCGCCACGAAGACGAAGATGAAGATGAAGATGAAGACGAAGAAGACGAGGAAGACGAAAGCCAAGAATGAGAATAAGAAATTCAATGCAATGAGCAGCAAGAGCAGCAAGCGGCATTTGCAGTTTGGACTCTGAGCATAACAAGAGAAAGCGCATTAAAGTAGCAACAGCAACAGCAACAGCAGCAACAACAGCAACAACAACAGCAGCAACAACAGCAGCAACAACAGCAACAACAACAGCAGCAACAATGAATGTCAACATTTGCCAGTGCACTTTGGCAAGTAAACGGAAGCTGGCATTCAGGACAAGCAGTTGCAAGCTTACAGGACACACACAGTGTGTGAGACAGAGAGAGAGAGAGAGGGAGAAAGAGAGAGAGAGATTGATAGGACATTGGAGGACGTGAAATGCCTTACGTCGAGGCTTAGTTACGAGTATCTTGATCAGAGCTAAACAATCCATTTAATTTGCCCTTAATGAAGTCTGTAAAAGAAACAGCTGCAGCAGCAAACAGCAACAACAACAGCAACATCAGCAGCAAGCAGCAGCAGCAGCAGCAGTTGCCTAACCAACCAACTTCCAAATACCCAAACCCTGCTCCCTTTTCCACTGCTCCCTTTCCCGCTCACTCTTGCTTGTCCTTCCCCTTTCCCATATTTTCTCCCTACTAGTCAACATCTGTAACATCTTGAAACTTTAGTGACGCCATTCGATTTATTGAGCCAACTCTTCTTTCAATTGGCAACGAGATTTTCATGTTGCGGTTGCCAGTTGCCCATTGCCAGCCAAAAACGGCCAAGCACTTTGGCCAGCAGCAGCAGCAGCAGTAGTAGCAGTAGTAACAGCAATAACAGCAGTAACAGCAGCAGCAAACTGATGTTAATTTGCAAATGGTTTCAATGCTGCCTCTTACTGCGTATGACTATGTGTGTGTGTGTGAGTGTGGCATGCAACAAACAAGAAGCATACGTAGTACGTTTATTGGCATCACGTTATCTCAGCCAATACACGTTCCTAACAGCCACATAACGGCTTAGTAATAGCATCAACAACAGCAACAACAACAACAACAACAACAACTATAACAACAGCAGCAACAACAACAACAGCAACAACAATTTGAACCTGTATAAATTTTATTTCTGCTTGCTCTGCTAACTGTATTTTTGCTTATTTCGAGCAGTACTAACAAATGGAATTCGTAATCAGAAAGCTTTTTGTGGTTGCAACAAAGATTTCTTTCCTTCAAATTTCATTTTGCTTCAACAGAATATTGAAATTTGTTCAATTTTCTCTTGTTATACAGATTATAGATTTATTACTCAGAATAAGCAGGATAACCATAGGGACACTCTCTACCAAAATGAAATCCATAAAGAAAATCTATTAAAATTGCAACAAAAATAGTTCTTCAATTTGTGACATGGCATACACTGAGAGAGTGCAAAATTTAACAATGCATAAGATTTATTACTCAGCATAATCTGGTGATTTCAATAAAAAAAATGTTCATCCAAGTGAAATAAATGAAATCCAAAAGTAAAACCTACTAGAAAAATCATCAATAATAATTTTTACTAAATCGTTCTCTAAAGATAAGGACATAGATATATTAAAGAAGAATGGAAACGTTTGCTATATATAATATTAAGTACTCAGGATAACCAGAAAATTCAAAGGGAACTTATTTCAAATTAAAATAAATGTAATTCATTAAGAAAATCTCCTATAAAATCAATAATAAAAATTTTTTAATAAATAAATATAATTCTCCCAGGATATAACACACACCGAGAGTGTGATATAGTTTGTTATCCATAAAGTTTGTTACTCAGGATAACCAGATGTTGTTAATGGAAACATTTGATTCAAGTATAAAAAAAAATCCGAAAGGAAAACTCACTATAAAAATCATCAATAATAGGTTTTATAATATATAGTTCTCCCAAGATATAGATATAAGTATAGTGAGTGAGAGTGGAAAACCTTGCTGTTTATAAGATTTATTTCTCAGGTTAAACAGTTAAATCTAAAGAAATTTTTAACAAATTAAAGCAAAATTTAATTTATGGTATAAAGAAAATCTTCTATAAAATCAATAATACAAATTTCTAATAAATAATTATAGTTCTCCAAGGATATAGCACACAGGGTAACTTAGGATAAATAAATGAAATTCATAATGAAAATCTACTAAAAAATCAATAATACAAATTTCTAATAAATAATTATGGTAACCCTGAAATGTAGCATATAGCCAGAGATCTCCATAGGATTTCTTATTTCCTTTCAAATTCTTATGAAGCTCTTGGAAAATTTTCATTAAATTATTCTAGGTAAGCTCAAGTAAAATTGTCATTAAATTAAAATAAATAAATTTCACAATAAGAAAAATTTAAATTTATTTAAATTTATTTATTACAGAAATTTTATCTACGATATCACAAAATAATCGTGCTAATATTATAGTGCTGGCTTAATGTTAATTCTCTTAAAATTTGTGACAAACACAAAACTTGCAAGCAACAGCTGCAGCTTTTGCACTGATGACAAACATTGCTTGTGAAATCTGAGCTGCAATGAAACGTTAAATTTAGATGAGACTGAGAAGAAATAGTAGAAGCCGTTCAAATATTGATATGACAGATTGAAGGAGGATTGAAGGGGAAAATCCCCTGGGGTTCTAATAATGTGACACAGCAGGGTAGAGTCAACAAGTCTCTAGAATGCTGGCACATGTGATGCATGCAATGCAATATTGAAGAAGTTTCGAATTCGGGTCGATCACCTAATTATGCAATGTTGTACAGCAGAGAGAGAGAGAGAGAGAGAGAGAGAGTGAGTGGGAGAGTCTCTCTGTGTGCTTGGAAACTAGAATCTTATAGATGCTTGCTGTTGTCATTGGCAGGATGCTAAATAAGTAATGCCTTGTGGTTGCCAAAATATGCATTGGCGTGATTAACTTTTTGGCCAAAAATTTGAAGTTGTTGAAGCAATTGTAGGAATTGAAGCAATTGAACAATTGAACAGATTGAACACAGGTGAACAATGACAAGTGACCAGTCATTGTTAACTTTTGACGCTAGTTATTGTTGAGCGTGTTTATGCATGTGTGCGTGTGTGTGTGTACATGTTCATGCATGCTGATGCGTGCTTGTGTGTGTTTATGACCTATACATTGACTTTTGGTTTGACCATTTGCTTATTCCCGGTCAAAGTTCAATGTACAATTTGCCATTTTGAGCACAACACACACACACACGCACAGAGAGAGAGAGAGAGAGACGCACACGAACGCGATATGTCAATTGGCAAACAAGGCCAACAGCTATTCAATTTGGTCGACAAATTTCTGTGATATATTCTATGAAATGTGAGCAAACATCAAAGCAGCAGCAACAGCAGCAGCAGCGATGAATGTTTGTCAAAATGTTTTCAACTAATTCATCGTTCGTTAATTAAATGAATTCACTGTGTTCAGCAGCAGTAGATGCAGCAGCAGTAGCAGCAGCTATAATAGCAGCAGGATGCAAATGCATTTGCTTTTGCTTTTGCATTTCATATATTCGTGCACTGGATACGTGTTCATGTTGCATGCACCCCTCACTCCCGCTCTCTCTCTCTCTCTCCACATCTCATCGACAACTTTGCCATCGCGTGCAACACGAAACGTGTAGCATACTATGCGTATGTGTATGTGTGTGTGTGTGTGTACATTGAAATTGATTGAGTTCAAAATGCAAATATTGAAAAATAGCAAAACACAAAATGCAAAAATACAATTTTGAAAAAAAAAAACATTTTTTTAAAGCAATTGGCGTTGAAAAATAAAAACTACAGAGAGATGACAATGAAGAGTGAAAAGAGAGATAGAGAGAGAGAGAGAGATATAGAGATAGAGATAGAGATAGAGATAGAGATAGAGATAGAGATAGAGATAGAGATAGAGATAGAGATAGAGATAGAGATAGAGATAGAGATAGAGATAGAGATAGAGATAGAGATAGAGATAGAGATAGAGATAGAGAGAGAGAGAGATATAGAGATAGAGATAGAGATAGAGATAGAGATAGAGATAGAGATAGAGATAGAGATAGAGATAGAGATAGAGATAGAGATAGAGATAGAGATAGAGATAGAGATAGAGATAGAGATAGAGATAGAGATAGAGATAGAAATAGAGCGAAAAGAGAGAGAGACTAAGATGAGAAGAAAGTTGCTGGCTTGGGACTATATAAAAATTACTGTGCAAATGAGAAGACAGGAGAAAATGAGCGAGAGAGAGAGATAGATACTGAGCTAGAGAAAGAGACAGAGAGAAAGAGAGATAGAGAGAGAGTTAATGAAGGTAAGATAGCGCCTATGGGATAGAGAATGGTGAAAAATGAGAGAAAAAAGTAGTTGTCCGATCCTGCTGGTTCCTACACAAGGAATATGTATACCAAGTTTCGTTGAGCCAGCTCTAGAACTTAAAGACTAGTATGGGTTGAAACAGACGACTCTCCTCTCAAGACTGATCAAGAATATATATACTTTGTTGGGTCTCTCACGCCTCCTAAGCGGCATTACAGACTCCTGACCAAAATTCATATGGTATATCCTCCACAGGGGTATGAAAAATTGTGTAATTCCTTTGTTTTTTTTTTTGTTTCATTTGATTAAAATAAAGTATAATATATATATGTACCATATATTATATAATATATCATATAATATAACATCTGCTTTATATGCTACGTGTTTTCATTTTAAGATATTGTTGTATTTCTAGTATTTTTTTTTTTTTCAATATAATCGAAATCTTAAAGCTGCATAGGACGCGTATTGACGCAACCCTAACTTAGATTTGCAGCTCACACGTGTCTGCTTCACGCTTTTTGCCGCAAAATGGAAAAGCACTTTCTCACTTAGCGTTTCTGTCTTTGTCTGTGTGTGTGTGCGTGTGTCTCTCTCTCTCTCTCTCTCTGTGTGAGTGTGTGTGTGTGTGAGTGTTAACCAAAATCAAGCCGACTATTTTGCATACGCAAATAAAAATAAATAAATTGAAATACAGCCAGCAACTCGTCGCAGTACCGCCTCCTCCCTGTACACGCCCACTTGCCATTCTCAGTCGCCTTCGCACGCCCAACTTCCCAGCCCCGCCCAGTTCATATAACACGCATGTAAATCGACGTTTTACAACACAAATGCCACCTCTGGGGCCTGTTCCTACTCCTGCTATTGCTGCTGTTGCTGTTGTTGCTGCTGTTCCTGCTGCTATTGCTGCTTCTGTTGCCAATTCTGGCTTCATGCTTCTGACCCGTTCACTTGCTGCTGTCTGGGGTATAGTTGGCAGCTTACAGGTAAATTTGCTTTTCCTTCCATTTGCACAAAATATGCATAGCAAAGGGGTTCGGGATGATGGCGAAAGAAGAATGGCGAGGGTGGAGAAAGAATTCAAGTCGCTGTCAGTTACTGTTGAAATGTGTGGGCGGAATTCAAGTTTTAGATAGAAACTGAGAGAGTGCGAAGGGGGGAGAGAGACGGATGGAATGAGGGAACAAGAGAGACAGAGAGAGCGACAGAGAGCGAGAGAGAGCGACAGAGAGCGACAGAGAGCGAGAGAGATAGAGAGAGAGCGACAGAGAGCGAGAGAGAGAGATAGATAGAGAGAGGGATAGAGAGAGAGAGAGAGAGAGAGAGAGAGAGAGAGATAGAGAGAGAGAGAGAGAGAGAGAGAGAGAGAAAGTTAAAGAGACAGAAAGAGACTGAGAGAGAGAGAGAGAGAGAGACTGATAGAGATAGAGAGAGAGAAAGACAGAGATAGAGATAGAGAGAGAAAGACAGAGATAAACGAAGAGAAAGAGAGTGACGGCGAAAAAGAGAGGGAAAGATAGAGAAAGAGAGAGGGAGAGTGGGAATGAGGCTAAGGATGAGATAGTGAGGCAGAGAGAGTAATTGAGAGAAAGGAAAAAAAAGACGGACAAGCGGAGTGAGGGAGAGAGATATAGAGAACGAAATAGAGAGAGATAGATGGACAGATCAACAAAGAAATCAGAAATTGAGAGAAGAAATTATAGGGGCGAAGAGAAACGGAAACACAAAGAGTTAATATGGAGAGTGGAATATAGATAGAGAGTGAGATAAAAACTGAGCAAATGGGGAAAAGAGAGAGAGAGAAAGAGTGATTTGAGAAGTTGGAGAAATAAAATAAGGATAATTATTAAGGTGAAAAGATGCAGAGACAAAGATAGAATGGAGAAGAGAACAAATGAATGATTATAGAAGTGAGAGAAACATAAATAGAGATAGAGATAGAGATGGAGATAGAGATAGAGATAGAGATAGAGATAGAGATAGAGATAGAGATAGAGATTGAGATTGAGATTGAGATAGAGATAGAGATAGAGATAGAGATAGAGATAGAGATAGAGATAGAGATAGAGATAGAGATAGAGATAGAGATAGAGATAGAGATAGAGATAGAGATAGAGATAGAGATAGAGATAGAGATAGAGATAGAGATAGAGATAGAGATAGAGTTAGAGATAGAGATAGAGATAGAGATAGAGATAGAGATAGAGATAGAGATAGAGATAGAGATAGAGATAGAGATAGAGATAGAGATAGAGATAGAGATAGAGATAGAGATAGAGATAGAGATAGAGATAGAGATAGAGGAATAGAGATAGAGATAGAGATAGAGAGATAGAGATAGAGAGATAGAGATAGAGATAGAGATAGAGATAGAGATAGAGATAGAGATAGAGATAGAGATAGAGAGATAGAGATAGAGATAGAGATAGAGATAGAGATAGAGATAGAGATAGAGATAGAGATAGAGATAGAGATAGAGATAGAGATAGAGATAGAGATAGAGATAGAGATAGAGATAGAGATAGAGATAGAGATAGAGATAGAGATAGAGATAGAGATAGAGATAGAGATAGAGATAGAGAGAGAGATAGAGATAGAGATAGAGATAGAGATAGAGATAGAGATAGAGATAGAGATAGAGATAGAGATAGAGATAGAGATAGAGATAGAGATAGAGATAGAGATAGAGATAGAGATAGAGATAGAGATAAGAGATAGAGATAGAGATAGAGATAGAGATAGAGATAGAGAGAGGGAGAAAGCAAGTTACAAAATATCGATAGCGATATATATGATAAATATCTATATATCATACATACTTACATACATACACATGCAAACGTAAGTGTATTTGTATATAGACATGTATGCTATAGTAAATAAAATGTGGCATATATATATAATATTGAGCAATCAGTGCCGCATGCAACAAATTTAGTTTATCGACTTGTCGATTAACGTGTTTTAATCAATTCTATTGCAGGCTTTCCTTTTTTTTTCTTTTTTTTTTGTTTTGTTTGTTGTCTTTTTTGATGTTGTTGTTGCTGTTGTTGTTGTTGTTGCGCTTTGCGTTTGGGGACGACGCAATTACAACTAATTTACGGCCGCCTCCCGCTTCTGCAATAAAACGTAATGAAATATCATAAATCAATGCCAAATGCGTTAGAAGCTTCTAACCAAAAATAGAGAATAAATACAACGACAAACCCAAAAAAAAAAAAAAAAATTTGGGCAGTCACATTTATTACAAACATATATCGTGCTATATACATATTATATATAAAATATATATACATCAACATATAAAATCTAGCCATACATATATATATATATATATATATATATATATATATATGCATATATGGTAGATTGTGGCATGCTTTGAACTATTGACTATTGGTCAGACTATTGGCAGGACAATTTCAGAGAGTGTTGCTAGTAGACAAGCATATTTATGTGGCTTATAAGGCTCATAAGGCCCATAAGTAGCTGTATATGATTATATATTCCTGATCAGTATCTGCTGTTAACTTGATTTTGCTTTGTTTTATATTTATTTCTAAATGTAAATGTGTCAATACCCTTAGCATTAACTGAACTTATACATTTTATAAGTCAATGAAAGTCGTTTTGGAACATTATAAAATAAAGCTGCCATAGAAATAATCCATTAAAAATTGAGACAATTGCAACGAACATTATATATATCTATATCTTATAGCAAGCATAGGAATAATAGCTTAATAATAAAAAAAAATTCATAACTTATAAATGGCAATAAATATAAAAAATAAAATTAATAACAATTAAAAAAAAAAAAATAATAAAACATAAAAAAAAAATTACAAAATTAAAAAAAAAATTTTAGCATGTCAAAAATAAATTTATTTTCTAGTTTTTTTTTTTTTTTTTTTTTTTAAAGTATTATACGAGCATGTTGAGTCAAAAGAAAAAAATTTAGTCATTACAGTTACAATACAGTTGACAAGAACTAATCATGTTAATAATACACACAAAAAAAAAAAAATGTAAAAAAAATCAGAGCAACAATAAAAACAAAATATTGAGTAATGTTTTATGGAAATGTTAGTCAATTGCAATTGGAATTGTTAAGCGAACAATGAGTAAAAAAAAAAGAATAGAAAAAAGCAGCAAATCAAATCGAAGTAAAATGTTCAACGAATTTGTGGGTGACCCGTGGCCAGCAAAACGATTCAGCGTCAATAACTGTAACAGCAACAGCAACAGCAGTAACAACAACCACAACAACAACTGGCAACAATAACGATAACAACAACTTGAGGGCGAATATAGGTAAGCATGTGGCGGTGCGTTCACCTGATCTAATGCCCGCAAGCTTCTCCTCATACAAACTCTCAGCAGGTAATCAGAGTTCAGTTTCAGTTCCAGTCGTTGTCGTAGTCGTAGTCGTAGCCCCAGGCAATGGAAAAAGCAACAACAACAACAATAAGAAAAAGAAGAAGAAGAAATAGTCACAATAAAATGCCAACTGCCAATAAACGTCAATAAATCAAACAATTGAGCGGGGCCAAGTTTTGTGACGCCGTGCGCCAAATATGTCCAAGCAACGACAACGACGGCCCCCAAAAACAGTCAACAGCCATTGGAGCACTCTCTGAATGTCCACAAAAACGAACATAAACGTTTGCCAGAACCAAAAAAAAAAAAAACAAAAAAAAAAGATGAGAAAAAAAAAATTATATTGCTTAAATCTAGCAAAAAGCGACAGGCCATGGTTTTTTTTTGCCTTTTGTTTATTATTGAATCCCTCTACGCTCAATACATGCCAAACATGGCGGCAGATGCACTAGGAAGAAGACGAAGAAGCATTGCAGAATATTTATGATATCATATATGCGACTAGAGAAATGAGAAATAAAATCTGTAGAATAGTTAACAAAATGAAGATTGACATAGGTTGCAGAAATAATGCAATTAATCATTAAAATAATGCAATCAAATATAATAAGAAAATGTGCAAGAAATTAGAGTTAAAAAAAAGTTACAGATACATGTTCAAAAATGTTAATTTGAATTTAAAAAAAAATAAAAATATTATTTTTTACATTAAAATTTTTAAATAAAAATATATTTACAAAGAAATAAGAATTATTTTTGATATGCCAAAAATTTCAAAAATTCACTTGTTTTAATTTAAAAAAAAAAAATAATTAAATTAATTTTAAAATTGAGATTTTGAAATAAAAAAAATGTTTAGAAAGAAATTAGAGTTATCTTCGATATGCTTAAAATTGTATACATCTGTTAGTTTAAATTTAAAAAAAAATGTTAAAATTAAAATTTTTAAATAAAGATGTTTTTACAAGGAAATTAGAATTATTTTCTGCTATGCTAAACATTTAGTCCTGTTCGGATTGGGGACGACTTTCGCATTCGGATGAACCACGGCCTGTACGAGTTGTACGACGACGTGGACGTGGTCCGGCGCATCACGATACAACGTCTGTCGCTGGCTCGGCCACGTTGTGCGTATGGATGAAGAATCTCCAGCTCAGAAGGTATTCGAAGCGAGAGTCGTCGACTACGGGCGACGACGAAGGGGACGACCAAATCTCCGATGGAAGGACCAAGTAGAGCAGGACCTTAATCTACTGGGTATTTCTAATTGGAGGAGGCGCGCGAAGAGCAGAGGCGCCTGGAGGGAGATGCTGAGGTCGGCCAAAACCCGAAATGGGTTGTAGTGCCATCTAATAATAACTTTAAATAAAAAAATGTTTAGAAAGAAATTAGAGTTATCTTCGATATGCTAAAAAATTAATACATTTATTATTTCTAATTTAAAAAAAAAAAAATTAATTTTAAAATTAAATTGAAATATTTACAAGGAAATTAGAATTATTTTTTGATATGAGAAAAACTTTATACACTTGCAAATATTAAATGCATATTTTTTTAAACTATAAAACTTAATTTTAAAATTTAAATAACAAAAAAAAAATAAATAAAAAGGAATTGGAGAATTAGGAATATCATACATTTTCAAATATTGAATGCAATTCTTCTTTAACCAAAAATAATAATTTTAAAATTTAAATTTAAAATTTTTTAGTTTTACAATAATAAAAAGAAGAAAATAAAAAAAATCCCAGCAATATAATAAAATAAGAAAATTGATTCAAGTTTTCAATACAATAAACATACGATTTTTTTTTATTAGTACATTTAACAAGAAATTTCTATATGATTTTAATTTAACAATTTTGCTTTATATATATATATATATATGTATTTTTTTTTACACTTTTTTTTTGTTTTTTTTTTTTTTTGTATTTTTTCTACTTTGTGTGAACATCAACCAAAAAGTATCAAATGTAAAATTCGGAGCTAGTTTTTGTTTTTCTTAGATATAAACTGAGAATTTGCATTTGCCATCATCAAAATAAAGGGAACAGCTATATTTATATTTATATGTATATGATAGGTAATATCTTCGAGATTTTTTTCTCATCTTGTCTCAATTATTATATATATAATTGTTTTTTTTTTTTTTTTTTTTTGTTTTTATAGTATTTTTTTGTTTTTTTTTTTGTTTTTGGTTTCGAAAATTTTTTTTTTCTTCGTTGCGATGATATGATAAAATTTACTTAGTTTTACAGTATTTGAAATATTGATGTTTGCGGAGATATTGGATGACATCAAAATCGGAAAAACTTACTAAATATATATCAGGGGAGGGGAAAGGGGAGATTTACTATGTGTGTGTGTATATTTGTAGGAATGTGTGTGTGTGTCTGTGTGTGTGTTTTTTTTTATATGATTGTGTATTTATGTACTTTTTTTTTTGTATGTATAATTTTCTATTTTTTTTTTTCAGTGTACAGTTTTTTTTAGATTTGTTCTCGTTGTTTCTCATTTTTTTTTTTTTTACATGCAAATTGATTTAGTAGTCGAAGGTGTATAGCAGACATATTATTGTGGCAGGGCAATGCGAGGGGGGTGTGTGGGTGAAAAGAGAAGTTTTAGGTTACTGCTAATAATTTTGTTGTGTTAGATGCAAGTTAAGCAGCAGCCACAAAAAAAAAAAAAAAAAAATATAGAAAAACCGAGGGGAAATTTTTGAAAATGTGAAAAATTAACGCGTATAAATTGTCTTCACCATAGAACTTTGCTTAGCCATTGTATCCTTATGCAATTGATATTGTAAGATATATGCGCTTTCCATGCGTAGACCATCACGTAATTTACCACCAATTTCAAGTGCTGCTGCCTCATTATTACCATTCGCTGTCCATATTGATATTTTATTATTTTTTGCACGTATATTAACAACAGCGCCGCATAGCTCATGTGCATATTCACAGCATTCACCGATCAGTACTAACATTGTATCCAACCAAAAATTATCTAAATCATTTTTATTACCTTTACTTAATGTTATTACCCAACGGCCGCCCCTAACATTTGCCTCATCCTCCCACATTGGACGTATACCTTTCTTGAACAGACAATAATCGCTGCCCATTTTGATTTCCGATGGTGTTTTAATATGATTAATAAGACTCCAAAAATTTTCAACAGTATTAAAGCTAGCAACTTCATGTAACATTTCTTCCCAACTTTTACTGCGATCTGTTTCCAAATACCACAGTGTCCATTCACTATTTAATGGATGATGTTGCGGTTGTTCAGTTGTTGTTGCAGCAGTTATTTCTGTTGTATCTGCTGTTGCAGTTGTTTCTGCTGTTTCTACTGCTGCTGCGGCTGCTGCTGCTGTTTCTGCAAATTTTGTTATTCCTTCAGTTGCTGCTTCAAACATTGTTTCTTCTGTTGCTGTTCCACCCGATAATGTTGCTGTTATTTTTGTTGTTATCTGCTCTGTTTCATTGTTGTTACCACCACCACCACCTACAAGCCATCGACCACCAAGATTGATCGTATCCACGGCATCATTATCACTGGTCGCTGCTATCATTGTCATTGCTGACATTGATGGCGCCATTCTTTCTGGCATTACAACATATGTAGTTCCATCCGTAGTGCAGCCATTGATGTTACTATTATTAACACTACATTTGCCACTGACACTGACATTGCCACTAACACTGCCACCAGCAACGCCGACGACACCGCCGCCACTGGCAGCACCATAACCGATACCAGTACCAGCACTAGCAATAGTACTATAATCGGATCGTGGTGTCGCTAGTGGTGAACAAACGCAGCTATTGGTATTATAACAGTGGGTAACATTCATGATGCTCTTATAGCTGGCACCGCTGCTACTGCCACTACCATTGCCATTGCTATTGCCACTGCAACTGCCATTGCCATTGCTATTGCTATTGCTATTGCTATTGCTATTACCACTGCCACTGCCACTGCCACTACCATTGCCATTGCCATTACGACCATATGTTGATGTATAGCCGCCATCAGATTTATATGGACGCTTTGCTGGCGTACAGCTTTGTACAGGCGTCGTCGAGAATTCATCGTTGTTGGAGCACGACTTGAACATTGTCTTTGGATTGGCAAAGTTTTTCATCTTGTATATGTTTGATGGATACATGTTGCACGCTCACGTTGGATCACTACAATGAAATGAATGAAATCGAGATTTTGTAAGAGATACAGATAGAGAGAGAGAGAGAGAGAGAGAGAGAGTATGAGAATTAGAGAGAGAGAGAGAGAGAGAGAGAGAGACATACCTTTTTGCCTGCGAATAACTTGATCTCAATTGCCGTTTTTGTGTTCCTCTGTACTTGGCTCCAAATTTAAATTTGTTGCTTTTGATTTTAGGACTATCACAACATGCGAACGATGTTATTTCTGTTCTAGAAAGTGTCTCTGACTGAATTTTCTAGCAACGCACACTCGACATTATCCATCATATAATACATATCGCTGATGCGTTTACATCACTTCGTACATACATATAAAAATGCATCAGTTCATTGAATTTCCAATTGAAATTCCAAAACCAAAACTCAAATTAAGTTAACGCTTATTCCCAAGTTTCTACAATTGTATATATAGTATTATAATTAGAGTTACCCTATAAAATGTTGTACATATTTTACAACGTATACGATTACGTAGTACAAATACAAATTAATCGCATGTCCCATCGGATACAAAAAAAAAAGAGAGCAAAGATTTTTTAAAGCTATATCCCTAAGATATCAAAGAGTAAAATCTAGAAAAAAAAAAAATATATTCCAATTTTTCATTGTAAATTTTTTCAAAACTGACAATATTGCTTTTAAGGAATTATATGAATTATTGTAATATTCTAGAAATTTTCCTTTTTTATATTGTAATATCCTAGAAATTTTGCCATTAAAGAAACTGCAAGCGATAAACGTTATTTTCAAGATTTCCAGACAATTTTATGTGATTTTTTCAAGTTATCCGATAGGATCTTTTAATGTAGTTTGGATAATCCAAAAATGGATAAAGTTATCGGACTCAAATTTGGAACCAATATGAAAAATTGAAAAATCTAACGCTTAATTAAAGGATTTTGATATTTGGATATTTCATTGTGGTTAGAAGCTGAAGATATCCTACAACCCCCAAGAGGATGATTTTCCATCAAGCCAAAAATTGGCTATTAATATCTGTAAAAAAAAATTGTATTTTTGAGAGCTAAAATTTTATTTTTTTTATTTAAGGAAGATAAAATTCCCTTCCTGGGAAAATACTAGAACATTTTTTTTTTTTTTTTTTTTGCGGGGTTGCTAATATGTCGAAGTCCTTTAAGATAATGTTGTATATTTATGTGTTCCTTAAATACAAATTGCAACAATCTGTTCAAGTGATTGATGCGTGCAACGAAGTACTTGCAACTTGTACAACTAATTATAGCATTGCATTGCATTACGCTAACTAACGAACATTGTACATATAGCAGATACACACGCATAACAGATACTCAAACTGTTGTAAGTAGTGTCAAACGTGAGCTCATCGAACATTTGAAACAGCTGAGTGCATTCTCCTTCAGCAATTAACTTAAGAAAATTGCAGGAAAAACAAACATTAAAATCAAAAACATGTAAGGATAATTATAAAATTGTATAGAACTCGACTATAGGATACGCTACTTATGTTATAGTTGAAGGATATACATATATCTATATCTAAAATAATGCTAGATATATATTTACATAGATTTTGAGTTGAATTTTTGGGTATTTTTTTTCATTTTGTCAACTTGAAATGGAAATGAAAATTGAAACTATTCGCAGCGGCAGCAAGGGTATAAAAGTCTCAAAAGTGAAGAAAAACCAAAACAAACAAAAAAAGAAAAGAGTGTGTATAAGAGAGAGAGAGAAAGAGAGAGAGAAAAGACTTATTTTGGCTTGTGCACGAATCGAAAGAACCCAAAGCCCAATTTCAATTCCAATCGCACGCAAAACTTGACAAGTTTCAAAATAAATATTTACACTTTTCACACACACACACACACACACTCACACATATGAGAGCAAATACAAATACACACACACACATACACAAGCGCACACGCGCACACACAGATATACGTGCTAGCTAGACTCAAGGCAAGTGCCGCACACTCAATACACTCGGCCGACACGCTGAAGCAACACTTCACGCATTTCTTATTAGCTGCACTTCAAAAAACTGTGCAAAGTTTGTGCTACAAAAAACTTATTATGCCATGGTTATTTCGGTTGCCACTAAAAAGTATCAGAAGTGTACGAAAGAAGTGCAGGACGCTTAATGTCTGCCATATACTATGCTGTGGCAAGGCATTCATATATACTATATACATATATATGTATTAGTGTGTGGCAAGTTTAACTAATGGCAACAATTTTGTTTGCTCATGTCGAGTGTTATTGAGCCAAAGCAAAAGAGCAAACTTTCATTTGGCTTTGGCTGTCATAAGTTTAAATGGCTTTATTTCTGGTATGGCAACCAGCAGCAAAATGCAGTAACAGAACCAAATAACTGAAACACTAGGATTAATAAATCCAACAACAACAAAATCAAAATAAAAATAAAATATCTACAGTTAAATTTGCTGGACTACGTTCGAAACCGTCCGCATCGGACTACTATATCATTTAGCTGCCATACGAATAATCGGCTGAAAAATTAAGTTCTTGTTTCCGCCTGCCGAATAAAATCTTGCTTTCTTTTATTATTATTATTATTTTTAATTTTTATTATTATTATTATTAACTATTTACTATAAAAATAAGACAAAATTTCTAATTAAAAATTTTGAATTAAATACATTTTTTTTTAATAAATTAATGTATTTGTATTATGGGAAAAAGCAAATTTAAATTTCCGTTAAAAAAAATAAAAATATAAAATAAAAAAAAAAATAAAATAATAAAAAAAAAATAAATAATTTCTGAGCTAGAAATTGTCAGATTCTTTCGAGTTTCAGTCTGAAATTGTGTTGTTTTGTCTTTAAGTATTTATTAAATAATTATTCTAAATTATACGTAAATGCAATTTATATAAAGTATTTATCAAGAGATTGAAATTTATTTATATTAAATTAGTAAATTTTGGTATTATGTATTGTTTCTTTCGAAAATTTGAATTATCAGAATTTTCATTTCTTGTTTTTTTTTTTTTTTTTTTTTTAAATAAAACGTTGTCAATTTACAAACATTGCATATTCATATAAATAAAATTAAAATTGATACAGTGCTGAGCTGCTCAATACAAAATTGAAATTCTCATTAGTTACAAGCATAAAGTCGATATCATGACAAGTGCCAGTGGCATTAATATTTGCATCATTGACACAGCAAAACTTTAATGAAAATTATTTATGTTTAAGTATATTGCATTTTATATTTAATTTTGCTGTGTTGAATAGTTTTCTGCCTCAATATTAGCTTTGCTTTTTAATGCGTAACATTTATGCGCAGCTTGAAAGTATGCTATAAAATTCACCTAGTCGGCCAGTGCACTGTCACGAAATGTTTGCGTTTTAAAGGCAAGGCTAAAAGTATGCTGTACATTTTTTTCACTTGCATAGCAACGAACTTTCGAATGGCTGCGAATGTTATAAATATCATCACATTTGGCTTGTCCAAAAAGTGATCTGGCAGCGTTTAACACTTAATGCCATCATAAAATGGCAACGAGATAGTATGGGGTAGGGGTTTAGGGGTTTTGCAAAGAAGTAAAAGAAAAATGTTAAAACATAGCACAACAGACATAAAAATGCACCCAAGGAGTGTTCAGTTTGTGCCAGATTTAGCTTTTAAAAAGCGTTCTGGGATTGAAATTGGCTTGCCAGGCTAAAGTCAACTTCCAGCTCGATTTACAGCAACAGTCCTTATTTCAAATACACACAAACACAGACACACGCAGAGATACACAGATGCACACGCACACACACAGCGTTAAGTTCACACAGTCAGAGCGCACTTACAAATGCGCTTTTAACTTAAATGACAGTCTTCAAGCAATGTGAAGCACAGAGGGAGAGGTATGTGGGGTAAAGTGTGGAGCGAGGCACGTTTTGACTGTGTTTGCTGTGCTTGGGTCTTGGCTCTTACTGGCAAAACTCAACTGTGAAAATATACGCACTGCAATTTTTTATTTTGGACATTCACAAAAGCAGCAGCAGCAGCAACAGTAGCAGCAGCAATAGTAGCAGCAGCAACAGCAACAGCAATATGGCAACTCCCACCAGCATGTAGTACAACAATTTGATGTAAATATTGTATTAGTTGGGGCCAAAGTGTTGAGTAAATTTATTGGCAGCACATAAATCGCATTCTGAATGGACGAAGAAAGCCATTGCCTTTTGCTTTTACTGTTGTTGTTGTTGCTTTTGCTGTTGCTGTTGCCATTTCCAACTTGGCCACTTTTGAAAATAAAAAATTAGCCAAGCTTTAGGTAAATTTATGCTGCAAGCAGTAGCAGTAGTCGAGTAGAGCAGCAGCTCAAAGTTTCCCCTGCCGTTAAGGACCTTTTAAAAATTGCAAAACCTTTTCATTTGATTAAATACTTCTCTCACACTCACTCTCTCTCACTCTGCTTATGTCTGCTGGTTTTATCAAAATGAAATTAATTTCATCACAACTCAACAGAGCATTGCGATTTCTATTCATAAATTTTAATACTTTTTTTTTTTTTTTCTACTCCAAGCGTTATTACGTTACGTTTCACTGACGCATAACGTAACGCTTTGAAAACTTCCATTTTGCGCAATATTTTATTTCTGCTAAATTGTAAGTTTTAAAGTAGCTTTTATTCATTTATTTATTTTATTTTATTTTATTTTTATTTTTGACTCTTTAAATTTCATATAAAAATACTCTTAACTATTTTATTTTTTAGTCATGGAATTATTGTAAAATTGTTATTCAAATTTTTGGAGATTTAAACTTTTCTATTTTTCTCATTTTTGATTTTTAATTTTTTTTTTAACTTGCAGTTTTGTATGCTCTGAATTTGTTGCACATTGGCATTGCATGTAATCTACAACAAGAAATCAAAAGTTAACACAATTATGCTGAGGAATTTTATACGCTTGCTAGCTTAAATTTTATTTTCATCGATGCAAATGAAATTTGACTGATATTATGTTAAATATAACTAAGCTTAAATTCTGTTTGCAAACAATTTTTTAACGATTATTTCTATGATATGTTAGCAAAATTAATTCAAATTTGTCGAAATTAAAGTATATGCTGATGCTGTTCATGTATATAAATATATATATATCAGTATATATTTTTATATATACACTATATGAGGCAGGTCTCTTCCCTGCCCTGCATGGCCATTGCAAACGTCTTGACATAATGAATATACCCTTTGCATAGATATAATGAATGAAGTGAACATAACAAAATTTGAAATCGTAAAACAAAATCCCCATAAATGTAATATTTAAATCCTGACCTGTCTTCAAACTAACTTTAGACTATATGTTATACTATGCCCTATACTACATTCATATATACATACATACATATATTAAAATGCACAATTCACATTTTGCATTTTGCATTTTACATATAAGTTTTTTTTATTATTTTTTTGTTGATGGAAATGCAAAAATTTTGTTGTTGCTGTTGTTAGTTGTTGTTGTTGGTTGTTGTTGTTATTGGTATAGCGACTGCTGTGCCAGTTTTAATTAACAAAAAACATTGCAGCCTCATGTTGCGTTGTTTTACTGTTTTCTACTCAGTTTTTGTTTTTTTGTTGTTTTAAGTTTTGTTTTCAGTTTGTTGTTTCGTTTCGTTCAGTTTTGTTTTTCTTTTTGTTTTGTTTGCTGTGTTTTTTTGTTCGATTGTGTTTGTTGTCTGTATGTGTGTGTGTTGGTCTATGTTTTGCATGCTGATATGTTTTATTTTGTTAGACAGCGAACTGAATATCAACATCTAAACGAAGATACACAAGGCATAAAAGAGAAGAAACATTAATGAAAAGAAATTAATGGTTTACAATTTGACAGAAGAAAACATGACAAGGATGTACTAAAATATTTTTAATGTGCTTACTATTCCTTGACTATATATACTATATATTCATTCTCTTTCGATGTCATGATCTTTCGATCTTATGATCTTTCAATCTCTTGATCTTTTCATCTCATGATCTTTCGATATCTTGATCTTTCAATCTCTTGATCTTTCGATCTCTTGATCTTTCGATCTCTTGATCTTTCGATCTCTTGATCTTTTCATCTCATGATCTTTCGATCTCTTGATCTTTCGATATCTTGATCTTTTGATATTTCGATCTCTTGATATTTCAATCTCTTGATCTTTCTATCTCTTAATTTTTCGATATCTTCAGCTTTCTATCTCTTGATCCTTCAATCTATACCAATCTTAGACGATCTTTGACGATCTCTGACGATTTTCATCGATCTCTAGATTTTTCTATTTCTATCACTCTCGTTCATTCTTTTCTCTCTGCGCTATATATCGCACTCGTTCTTTCTCATTTATTATTACTATTTCATTATTGCCGCTGTGTGTCATGGCCGCTTCCGTTTCCCCTTTTGTGCGTCAATTTGTCTGCTGTTGTTGTTTATTTTTTGCGCTGGATTTCTTGTCTTTTTCTTTGACGCAGTCAAAAAAAAAAATAAATAAAAATAAAAGTAAATAGTTGCCAGCGGATTACAGTTAAATATTTAATTAAAAATAAATACTTATGTGCTGTCGAGTGAAATGAAGTTGAATTGTTTTGTTGCCTGCTAATGACGTGAATTCTATGTTTACATTTATATATATATATATCTATATATATATATATAGATGTATGTAACATTAAAATAAAGAGCATGCTACATATCTAGGCAATTGAATAAATATCTGTACATATATAATGTATTTATAGCCATATATATAATGATCAACTTCATTAACTCTCATGTTGTTCTCAACACTTTGCCAACTACACACAGGATATTTTTTAGTCTATTATTAATTATATTTTGCTAAATTTTGATTTTTTTTTAATTGTTTTTAGTTCATTTTGTAATTATTTACGCATTGTAATTAATTAGTTGTGCAATAACAACATTTCTGTTATTTCTGCTTAATTTAATGTTAGATAAAAAAAAAAGACAACATAATAAATATAAATATATAAAATTATTGCATGCAGTAAAAACAAATGCTAATAAAAAAAAAATTGATTAAATTTTTGTTGATTTAAAAATAAATAATAAAAAAAATTCTTAAAAATTTGTAGTTAAGCATAATGTTAAAATAATTTTTTTTTTAATACTTTTGCAGGTATAATATACAAATTTTCAAATACAAAATCTTAATTTCTGAGCAATATTTGCACTGACAATTATATGTGTTAATAGTCTTATTTTCATCAAATTTGACACTGATTATAAACATATCTAGAAATCTTCAATAAACTTTAATCCTAAAAGTTTCAATTGTTCATATGGCAGCTATATGCTATAATTGTCCAGTTGGACATATAAATTTAAAAACTGCTGTCTATACTGATCAAGAATATATATATATACATATATATACTTTTTGTGGTCTACCACACCTTCACTTTACAAACTTTAGGCAAAAATTCATATGCCTTCTGTTAGTGTATAAAAATAGAGTATAAATTTATATTCGAATATAAATTTGGACTATTTCACAAATACTATGATTGAAGTTAATATTCTTGCTTTATTTATACTTGTCAATCTTCAATCAATATTTTGATAGCTTTTAATGACATATTTATTGCTATTTGATATTGTTGCTGCTGCTGTTGTTGTTGTTATTGTTTGTCATATTTGATCTAGCATGTGCTTGTATATATATATTATGTTAGACCTAGGCCTAGTTTATGATTATAATTTTATTTCATATTAAATTGTTTATTCAACTGTTTAACAAAGTTCTATTAATGCTCGACCAAAACTTAAATGAAAAAATAAAGTAAATATAAAAAATATAAATAGACTTAACATTAGTAAAACATAAGAATTTCTAAGGTTTCTATTTAACAAATAATTACTTAAAATAGAAAACCTGTGACGTACATATATTTACCATATTTCTATGACATTTTTATCAAAAAAAAAAAAAAAAAAAAAAAGAGAAAAAATCATAAGAATTACCGTTATATACATTATGTGTGTGTGTGTGTGTGTGTGTGTGTGTTTGTGTTGAAACTTCAATTGCGAATACGTTCGTATGCCAGATAAATGAAGAATTTATTTGCTCTGGTAAAAAAAAAAAAAGAAAAAAAAAGACGTGACTCTCGTAAAGTGTAGAACCGGAGAAATTATGAATTACTAGATAAATGGCAGCCAATATTGTTTTATTTTTTTTTCAACGTGCTTAAGAATAAAGAAACATTTAAATTACATGGATAATTTAACATCAGTTAATATAGCTATAAATATATATATATATATATATATATAATATTAATATTTATTTAATAATATTTAATAATATAAATAAAAATATTTTATGTCATTGAAAACTGCAACTAAAACTTCATGATGCATTATCTAAACTTATAACAAATTGTTAAGTTGTAGAATTTGTATTAAATTTCATATAGTAAAATTTTTAGATGATATCTTTAAAACTGAAACTTAATGATTTTAATGCTGATCAAGAATATATATGTATACTATATACTCTATACTATTTGCAAAATTTCTTACAATGATAATTGTGTAATTAAAAATTTATGATTTCATATACTATATGTTTACTGCTTAATGGCGGAAATTAATATGTATGACACATATGTGCATATGTTTATACATACATATATACAAATACATATATAATGTATACAAAAGAATATGATAAGATACTCAGTGTCATCATCAATGCTGACAGTACTACCATAATTTTAAGGAATATATGTATATACAGGAAAAAAAAAAAGTCAAAAGAGAAAAGATAAGAGACCGCAGACAACAGACAACAGACAGCAGAGAGTAGACGGTAGTTAGAAGATAGAAGTCAAAGCCAATTTAAGACATTAACTAATGACAACTATTTGATATAAAATCATATAAATAAAAACATATCTTTAGCTATTTAGAGTCAAAGTATATTTCTAGATAGCAAAATATTTAAGTGTTTCAGTATTTACTTTAACTATTTCATATGCACCCACAAACCATATACATAGAACAAATGGAAAACATTTTTTTTTTTTTTATCAAAAAGTGCTTTAAGACGACGCTGACTTTTATATCGGCGTCGTCGTTAACGTTAACGTCAACGTCGACGTCGAAGTCGACGTGTAGATCTAAATTGTGAGTAGAATAGTGTTAAGTGACAGCAGTACGAGCAGTTCTTGTCGAATGTCAAACGTTGCAAGTCGGACGTAATACCCGCTAAATGTATAACATATATTGAACTCTAAGGATTCGAACATTTTTTTTTTTTTTAAATATGTTGGGAAATAATACGCGTCTGGTAAAGATATTAATATCGATTATATCGTTGAAAATTTTTTTATTTGTGCTACTTACTATGAATAATAATGAATTACGTAAAGTTAATAAAAAACATACAATAATCATTGATGAATTACTAATTGATAAACGTGCAGGTAAAACTCTACTCAAATATCTAAAATTCAAGCAATTTTATAGTTATAGTGATTTTTATTTAGATTTACCAAAGGAGGAACGTATGCGATTAATACGTAAAGAAATGCCATCATTTCCACTTGAAGAATTATTATATAGAAAAGAAAAAACTAGATTCAAGGGTTGTGTCGATGCACCAAATTTTAAAGAAATTGTTTTTCATAATGATTATTGGCAGGATTTACATATTGGTAATACAACATTTCATTTATTTGGTGCATACTATGATAACAGAGAATTTATACCAAAGACACCGCTTGTACGCATCCTAACAATGATCAATATCTATGCAAAACCAAATGAATTGAAATATCCGCAAACATATTGTCAACTTTGGTATAAAGATCGTGGTGATCCTGTGACGGTAAATGCAACAGATCATAAAATTGTATGGCTTTGGGGCGGTGGCTCGGATAATGTATTTCCAACACTTATCAGTTGTCTTTTGGATAATAAAACACATGAAGTACCTGAAATGGTATCGCTAGTAAGAAAACCCTGTGATAGAGCTAATAATCTATTACGTGTTGTCTATGAGCCTGATAAACGACAATCAACAGTTATCAATAATAATAATAATAAAAATGCAGTTCAAACTAAATATTCATTGAGTAAATCATCCGAAATTGATATTTCCAAGCGAAATGTTAGTATTACTCATAATAATACAAGTATCGTAAAAACAAAAGAATTGAAACATTTTATGATCTGCGTAAAGGCTATAGATTTCATATATGTTGATATGTCATCACGTCTAATCGAATGGCTTGAATTAATGCGTATATTGGGCGTCGAAAAAATTGTCTTCTATGACGGACAAATGCATCCGAATATGTCACGTGTACTTAATGATTATATTGAAAATAGTCCTGAATTTGTAGAGTTACGACCAATGTCATTGGGTCGTGGTGAACCACCATCGAAACCACATTTTCATCATTATGCTATGGAATCGGATTATTGGAATCGTATATTGAATGAAATGATACCATATAATGATTGCTTTTATCGCAATATGTATAATTATGATTATATTGGTGTCTTTGATATTGATGAAGTTATAATGCCATTGGGTAATGTTACAAATTTATCTGATTTAATTGATCTTGCTTATAAAGTTGAAGATTATCAACGTGATTCAAATGGTTGCAAAGATTGGGCTAGTTTTTGTTTTAGAAATGTATATTATCCAAAATATCCGGAACGTACGAAAGTTTATAAGAATTTACCAAGCTATTATTATATGTTGCAACATGTTGAACGTGTTGCTGAACATTGTGATCGTTATGCAGCTGTTAAATGTTTACATTCAACAAAATATGTTATCGGTTTGCATAATCATTTTCCACTTATCCGTGCTGAAACTAAAGAATGTCCCCCAAAATCGATACCAATTCAATATGCGCAACTGCAACATTACCGTGAACCTGATAATTTAACGCGACTAATTAATCCCGTGCTCGATGATAACATATGGCGTTTCCAGCCACAACTACAAGAACGTACATATGCTAAATATGAGAAGCTTGGCTTTATACCAGATATTGCTACATTGGAGGCAGCTGAAGAGCAACGTAAACATGATGATGAGCAACAACTACTTAATGCAATATCAGCTACATAGATAACCAGTATCTCATCTACATTTACATAAATATTTATATATACATATATATATTTTTTTTTAAATTTTTTTTTTTTATAGATATATCTTAGTTGTATTCTCAGATGTTTTTCTCTCTCTCAGTCTCTCAGTCTTACTCTCATATTTAGAGTTTACTCAGTGTTTAACATTATTTAAAAATTATTAATTACTTATCTCATAGATAATAAAGCGGAGCTTATGCTATCTAACATTTTAAGTATATGATTCTAGTATTTACATATATGTATGTATGTGTGTATGTATGTATGTATGTATGTATATGCATAGATAAACTAGTGTAAACATTTACTACTATATAAATTAGTAGGTTAAGGTAAATTTAACTAATTTTCTGTCTCAATAAAAAAAAAAAAAAAAAACAAAAATTCATCCAAAAAACGAAAACAAGTAAACAACTTTATCTTAGGCTTGCCGAAAATTTTATACCCTTTGTCTGGTGGATATGTCAATTTTGAATAAACTTCATAACTATATTACATATGTGTGAGACTATTGCAAATTCAAATATTATAAGTTTCAGGGGAATAATTTTACCAAGAAATTTAAGTTAATTTTGAATAATTTGATTTTAGGCTGAACATGTCTATGACAACTATATAATATAATGATCCAATGTGAATCAAATTTGTCAGAAACATGTAAATCAATACAAAATATAACTTCTGTAAGTTTCAAGTGGATAACACAATTTTCAATATTTAGTTCCTATAGCAACTGCATGATCCGGTCAAATCCAACTTATGGTATATAGCTCTGGAGAATAGAAGAAATACTATACAAGTTTAAGTTTCATCCCAATAGATTAGTTAGATGCAGGCGGACAGATATGCTGATAATTCTATGAATGACTAGTTAAGGGATTAGAGTCCCATAAATACTTGAATAACTGAACTTAGGATATTTATGGTAATTATTTTATTATACATTTTATTTGGAATTATCATAATTCTAAAATTCGAAGCTATATAAGATCGAAAGTATCTGCAGGTAAGTAAATAGTCCCCCAAAAATGTTTGCCTGATTAAAACTGCGCTAGGGACTAAGTATTTATTATACAGCACGAACAGGTGCTGCACAACGGTAAACGAAACTTGCACTAATATTATTCACACTCTCTCTCTCTCTCTTAGTGTCTTTCTCTCTCTCACTCTCCCACTTATTGTGAGTTAGTGTGTGTTACGAAAAGTGAGCAGAAAAACGCAGCTGAGCACAAATGAATGATGTGATGTTGTTGCAGTCGCTGCATCTTGTCAATGCTCTAAGCCGCAGACATACAGTGGCACTTGCAACTACTTGCACTGTGGAGCAGTAGCAAATAATTTGTTGATAACAAAAGAGCAGATAAAGATAAAGATAATTAGATGAAGATAAATTTCAATTGGAGAAAAAGTATAACTTTCATTTTTACTTGCTGTACATAATATTTTGTGCCACTGTGTTATGTGTTATGCCAGTTGGCCAAGTTTCATTTCATCCTTTTGCTGTTGCATCGTTTTTTTTTTTTTTTTTTTTTTTTTGGCTCATATGTTGCAACATTTCGCTTAAGCAAATTGCCAACGTATTGGTGTGTTTATATCTATGTGTGTGTGTGTGTGTCTGCTTTTTTTTTTGTTGTAGCTTTTAGTGTACTATTTTTTGTGTGCTCTGATGAGTTTGCTCTTGCTCTATGCCCTATGCCTTCTGTGTCTTGTGCCGTGTGCCTTGTGCCGTGTGCTGTGTGCCTTGTCCCGATGCCTTGTACTTGCGGCCAGTAAAAGGCGTTGAGTTATTGTATTCGTGCACGGGAAGCAGACGAAAGAAACTATCGCAAAAAGTGGCACGTGCAACGCGGCTATGTACTACATCTCCCTTTCTCTCTCTCTCTCTCTCTCTCACTCTGTATCTCTGTCTCACTCATACTGTGTGTGTTAGTGTCTGTCTGTTGCATTTTAGCTTAAAATGCTTTTAACCAAAACATTAAGCAGCTGGTGTCACATTACATCACAATGTAGACCAGCTTTAGTTATATAGTTTTAACAAGCCGCAACAACAGCAACAACAACAACAACAACAACAGTTGAAGTAGCTGCAAAAGTAGCAACAAATTTATAGCTTCAACTCGCATAGAACTCGCTTAAAAAGCAAACTGCAGACAAGTTGAAGCCTCGAAACGTACAACTCGTTCTCAAAAGTTTTATTTGTGTAGATTAGCTAATGCTTATCCTTATTACAGCTAAGGTTTCTTCTACCGTTAACTGATAAGTTAAGCATGCCATTATGTTTTTGTATGTGTTATAACGAAGGGAAGGGAAAATTCAATGTAATTTTTTTTTTTTTATTATATAAATTTAATTTTTGAAGCCATACAATTTTTTTTGACTGTTTCCATGACTGTGGATACTGAGCAAGACTATATACATATGTATGTATATATTTTATAGGGTATAAAAAGTTGTAAATATTCAAACTTAAGTTTTCATAGCTATGATTGTACTTACATATAGGATAAACATAGTTTCAATCTCCATAAGACATAGTGCTTCAATCTCCAAAAGTTATAGTGCTTCAATCTTCATAAGATATAGTAATTCAATCTCCAGAAGATATACTTTCAATCTCCATAATATATAGTACTTCAATCTCCAGAAGATATAGTGCTTCAATCTCCATAAGATATAGTAATTCAATATCCAGAAGATATACCTTCAATCTCCATGAGACATAGTGCTTCAATCTCCAAAAGTTATAGTGCTTCAATCTCCAAAAGTTATAGTGCTTCAATCTCCAAAAGTTATAGTGCTTCAATCTCCATAAGATATAGATATAGTAATTCAATCTCCAGCAAGACTATACTCTTCAATCTCCATTATATGTACTCCATAAGAAGTTATAGGCTTCAATCTCCATAATATATAGTACTTCAATCTGCAGAAGATATAGTGCTTCAATCTCCAAAAGTTATAGTGCTTCAATCTTCATAAGATATAGTAGTTCAATCTCCAGAAGATATACTTTCAATCTCCATAATATATAGTACTTCAATTTCCAGAAGATATAGTGATATAATCTCCATAAGACATAGTGCTTCAATCTCCAAAAGTTATAGTGCTTCAATCTCCAAAAGTTATAGTGCTTCAATCTCCATAAGATATAGTAATTCAATCTCCAGAAGATATACTTTCAATCTCCATAGTATATAGTACTTCAATCTCCAGAAGATATAGTGATATAATCTCCATAAGACATAGTGCTTCAATCTCCAAAAGTTATAGTGCTTCAATCTCCAAAAGTTATAGTGCTTCAATCTTTATAAGATATAGTAATTCAATCTCCAGAAGATATACTTTCAATCTCCATAATATATAGTACTTCAATCTCCAGAAGATATAGTGCTTCAATCTCCATAAGATATAGTGCTTCAATCTTCATAAGATATAGTGATTGAATTTTAATAAGATATAGTACTTCAATCTCCAGAAGATATAGTGATATAATCTCCAGAAGATATAGTGCTTCAATCTCCATAAGATATAGTGCTTCAATCTTCATAAGATATAGTGATTGAATTTTAATAAGATATAGTACTTCAATCTCCAAAAGTTATAGTGCTTCAATCTCCATAATATATAGTACTTCAATCTTCATAAGATATAGTGCTTCAATCTTCATAAGATATAGGGATTGAATTTTAATAAGATATAGTGCTTCAATCTCCATAATATATAGTACTTCAATCTCCAGAAGATATAGTGATATAATCTCCATAAGACATAGTGCTTCAATCTCCAAAAGTTATAGTGCTTCAATCTCCAAAAGTTATAGTGCTTCAATCTCCATAAGATATAGTAATTCAATCTCCAGAAGATATACTTTCAATCTCCATAATATATAGTACTTCAATCTCCAGAAGATATAGTGATATAATCTCCATAAGACATAGTGCTTCAATCTCGAAAAGTTATAGTGCTTCAATCTCCAAAAGTTATAGTGCTTCAATCTCCATAAGATATAGTAATTCAATCTCCAGAAGATATACTTTCAATCTCCATAATATATAGTACTTCAATCTCCAGAAGATATAGTGCTATATCAATAAGATATAGTGCTTCAATCTTCATAAGATATAGATTCAATCACCATTGGGTATAACTCCAATCTTCCTCAGATATAATGCTGAAATCCGACATGTGTTTCCTTGTAAATAGTATAAGGCTGTAGAAAGTCTCCTTGCAATTCAGATATAATAGCTATAGGAAAGTGTAAACATGTTGGTCTATTAATAGAAACTTTTGTGCAATTAACAAATGTAAATGAAAAATTTGAGTAAATATTTTTAAGATATTTGCAATTCCATATTTCCTAGAAGTTCTTGTAACCTAAAAAAGTTGAAAAAAAAAAAATAGAAAAAATAAAAATAGAAAAAAATAAAAATAAATAAAAATAGAAACACTTGATTCTACAATTAAACTTGCATTTAATATTAAACGTAATATTTATATATGTAAAATTAAATAAAACATTTCAACAATTGTTTCATAAATAATTAATTATATTTCATGTGAAATGTGACGAAAGTGTTGAACTAATGTCTAGATATTAAAATGCAAACACATTTAATATTTAATAAAACATTTATGTCATCAGTGTCAATGAACTTTTTGAATGCTTTAACTTTAACATTAACATTAAATTTCATTTAATGATTTGGCAAATTGTTTTTAGCTTTGAATTCATTTGATTATTATTTAACTGCATTTTATTTAGATAAATTTGTTGACATCGATTTTCATTTTGGCCTTAATTTGACTTTTATTGCGGCCTATGCTGCTGCTGTTGTTGTTGTTATATTTATTTTTGTTGTTGTTACTGCTGCTGCTGTCTAATCAGCCAAAAATGTTAAAATAGCTGACTAATGGCACATCAATTAAATATATTTAATTTTTTTTCTCTGTTTTTTTTTGTATTTTTTGTAAATTTGAATTTTAGCATAAAAATAGTAAAAATTTATTAGAGAAAATTGCAATAATATTTTATGCAAACGATTGAAAGGGCAGCAAAACTATTTTACTATTAATATAAATGTTATTTTGCTTAAAGGGTCAAATGAAAAAGAGCAACGATTTGTCAGACTTTTTTTTTTTTTGGTTTGATTAAACAACAACAGTAACCAGAACAACAGGAAATTCATGCCTACAGTTTACATGGGTTCAGCTTTGGGTCAAGCTTATCGCGCATACAATCAATCCCGTTAGACTCGAATGTGCATAAGGAACCCAAATCAAAATATATATATATATGTATATATATATTTTAATGTCGGCTCAAAATCAGTATCAGTAGCAACAACATCAGAGTTACAGCATCAACATCAATTGATTGCTTCTTTATTTAAATTAAATTTTGCATAATAAACTAAACGAAAAATGACCTGAACTTGTGCTGCTTTAGAGCATTAGAAAAGCATTTACCTTTAAATTGTTGATGAAATCGCAGTGAAAATTCTTTACATAACAAAATACATACAGACACACACACATATACATACATACATACAGACATACAGACATACAGACAGACATACATACAGATAATAACAAACAACTTGAAATAGTTGAAGCTCACAAATTACAAAGACTCTTTGGCAGTGTCGGGCACTACATAAATCACTTTAATACTTGCACTGCATGTTGAACGACTCGTAACTCCAACATGCAATCAACTTCCCAATCTAACTAAAGGCCAAGGCCAATGGCGCTACGCTCGAGAAGTGGGAGACAAGTGCATGCTTTTGTTTGGTACCTTGCCAAACTAACTAAACGACAGACGGTAGACAGCAGACAGCAGACGGTAGAATATATTTTAAACGAAATTTGACTGCATCGATTATAATAATCAGTCAACTAATTTTGTTTGCCACGTGGCCAGAATTATTCATAATCTCAGCAGAAGCAGCTGTGTGTGCTTATAGCTAACAAATAAAATTGTACTCGTAATTCAAATAAAAATAATCAAATTAATAATTAAACAAAAAATCAAGGCTTTTCACGGCGGATTAAAGATTTAATATCCTTAAAGTCTTAGAAGAAAACTCAATTTGCAATCGATTGTTTCTATGGCAGCTATATGATATAGTGGTAGAATTCTGCTAATTCCAAGATATATAGAGAGTCTGAGAGTCTAGTTTGGGTTGAAACAGACGAACATCCTCACTGTCGATCACTGATCACAAATATATATACTTTGTTATGTCTGCCACGCCTACTAAGGGGAGTGTTACAAACTCCTCTCCAAAATTAATCTACACTCAGCAAGGGTATAAAAAAAATTTAAATTTAAATAAAATTTTCTTCAAATTGAATTATTTTGCCATTTTCTCTGTTCTTTTACTATCATTTCATTTGTCATATCATTTACAGGGTATATGCAAGTCGAGTGAAAAATATGTAATTGATAACAATAAAATAATACTTGTACTGACAACAAATATGATTATCTGTATCAGTGTTCCCAACAGCTGCTGCTGGAGATCTTAAACAATTTTAAGGCAAAGAAGGAAAAAAAAATGAAAATTGATTAATTTAAAACTTAATCTGTGGTTAGATCAGATACTGAACTCAATGTTGAACTTTAACTTTAGTCAGATTTTGCATTTTCAGCTCAATCTTTTGTTCTCTCTCTCTCTCTCTCTCTCTCTCTGTCTCTCTGATGTATATATGTGTGTGTGTGTGGCAAGGCCGATTAAGTGTGGGCCAAGAGTGTGTTGTTCTGGTTTTCCAACTGCAGCAGAATCGTCAGCATGATTAATTGATGAAAATCCCTTTTGCCATGCAGGATAATAAATTACAATACAGTAGCAGTAGCAGTAGCAGTAGCAGCAGCAAACAGCAGTAGCAGCAAGCAGCAGCATGATAGGGACAAGGACAGTAAACGGACGGTATAGACGGACAAGCGACGAGCGAAAGTACGGACAGGTAGCATGTGCTTCAAATAGCTAACAGGGAGAAAACTGAAACAAACATACAAACACACACAGACACACATACATAGACAGACACACACACACACACACACACACACACACAGATACACATAGACACGCATAATATAAACTGCTTTGTATAAGGTCGTGATGTGTGCGGTGGCCCTGCATTGAATTAAACTACAGCCAGAAATTGGACGAATATGTCGGCAAGTATGGCAGACAATGGGAAGGGGGAGAGAGAGTGGAAGGCATACCGGGAAACGACGCGTTGGTTGTTTCCCAAATTAGCTTAATTTCATTTAAAAGCATACTATGTTGCATAGCCATGGCCACGCCTCACAGCCTCACGCCCCACGCAAACAAGAAGAAGCAGCAGGCTATTCAACATTGCCAGACGAATGTGTCGCAGCATATGAGCAGCAATATTCTACTTCTACTTCTACTACTACATCTTCTTCTTCTTATTATTATTATACTTATTTCTTTCATTTTTTTTTTTCTTCTTTTTCTTATTCGTATGTGTGTGTGTGTATGTGTATGAGTTTGAATGTTTATAATTCATTAGCTTGTTAAATATATTTGCAAGCTTAATTGGATAGTAAAGCACAGGACTTAGTTCATAAAGCAAAGGCAAGACAAGACAATGAAGCAGCTGCTGTTAACGAACAGGGGAACAGCAGCAGCAACAACAGGAGCAACAACAGCAGCAACAGTAGCAGCAACAGCAGCAGATTAAAGCAATTCGTGCAGATGAAATTTTCAAAATTTAATCACCAAGTGTGCACAATTTTACTTATGTCTATATGTCTCTCTGCCGTTCTCACTCTCTCTCTCTCTCTCTCTCTCTCTCTCTCACACTCTCTCTCATTTACAAACTCTCTCTCTCTGTGTGTGTGCTGTATATGCCCAAACACCTTTTGCATTTGCTATTGCAAATAGGTTTTAAGCCTACGTTGCAAACTCTCACAATTAGCACAAACGTAACGCAGCTCACAGACGTACATATAGCATATGTGTATATGTATGTGTATATGTATGTGATATGTATATGTATATAGTATATATAGTATATGTATACTTGTACAAATGATATGTAGCTCACTTGCAACATTTGTTTTGGTTCATAAGCGGCTCAGTTCACGGCTCTAAAGTGTGCCAACGTGTGTAACATAATGCATACAAAGGCAGAGAGAGACAAGCAGCCAGACAGACAGACATAGACAGGCAGACAGAGAATTGTTGAGATGTATAGAAAGAGACAAAAAGAGTCTGAGCAACAGAGAGACTGTGTGTGTGTGTGTGTGTGTGTGTGTGTGTGTGTGAATGCAATGGATGTGCTCCTCTGGCAATTTCGTCATTGTCATTTGCTCATTGTTTATAGTTGGCCCTAAAAGTATGCTTTGAGCTTATTAAGTCTGCCGACAACGTGCAGAAACATTTGGTACAAAAGTGAATGAGATAGCTAGAAAAAGTAATATTGGAGAGAGAGAGAGAGAGGAAAAGAAAAAAGAGAGAGTGAATGAGAGAGAGTGAGAGCATATGCAATGCTGGCAATAAAAATTCTATGAATTTAATAAAACTTATTGTCAAGCATTATAATACTGTAAATTTATAAGCATGGGAGAAAAAGACGGAGAACAATTTTAAATAATTTTTTTTTAATTAATTAAAAATTGTAAAAAACATTTCAATTATTTTCTTAAAAATTTATTTATTTTTATTTTTTTTTTAAATGTATTTAAATTATTTTTTTTTAAATTTATGGAAATTATTTTTAGAATTTATTTCAATTATTTCAATTTATTTTTTAATTTCTAATGTGAAAATCAAAAAATAAAAATAATAAAAAAAATATAAAAATATAATTAAATAAAAGTATAGTAAAAATGACATAAATGTAAAATAAAAAAAAAAATAATTGTAATAAAATAAAATATTAGTACATAAAAAAAAAAAAAACAAAAAGAAAATAAATAAAATATAAATTAAATTTATTTAATTTTAGAAGAGATTTTTCATGTTTGGCGCTTACAAAAAAAAAAAAAAAAAAAAAAAACACATTAAAATTTCAAAAATATATTTTTTTAAATTTGAGTTTTAAATTTTTATTATAAAAATTACAAATAATAAAATTCAATTTTTTTTTTTTAATTATTTTTAATTGTTGGAAAAAAGCATGTGACAACTTATAAAAGCCGCACATAATTTCTACCTAGGTCAATGCTTTGCACTTTACAGACGCTGCTGTACTGTCAGCTGATCTCAATCTCGTTCGCAGTCGCAAGCAAGCTCAATAGATAAGCATATTGATCTATGTATGTCTAATTACTAAGCATGCTTGACTCAACGTAGTCGCTTAGACTCTTAGCCGCCCCCGCTCACAGCTCACAGTTTAAAGCTCACACAGTGCGTTCAATTTAAAAGCAAACGCTTTGCAAATACTTGGAATTGGACTTTATACTTGACGATTTTTCTTTTTCTTTTCCTTTTTCTATTCTTTTGTTTTATTTTCATTCATAGGCAACAATTGTGCGATAATAACTTATCATCGCAGCTATTACGTAGCAAATTGTTCCGCACTGTGCCGCCGCACTTTGAACTCACACGAAAAAAAAAAAAAAAATAAAGTTGAATGTCGTTCGCTTTGCTTTGTTGTTGTTTAAGACATACACACGAAGTTACACACATACACTTACATTTATTAGCTGTAAATCTTACACTGAGTCAAACTTAAGTTAAGTTATATATCACAACACAAGTCACAAGTCATTTAATACTACATCAACTTTTTAATTATTTCGTAATTTTTGAAAAAAGACAAAAAAAAAAAAAAACAACAATATGAATATAAAATTTTTATTAGAAATTTTTGAAATGTAAAAAATATTTTTAAAAGTTAAACTTAATTTAATATTTGTATTTTACTCATTGTGTTTTTACCTTAACATAAACACAAATTTATCGAAACATAAAATCTGAAGAAAAAAAATTATAATTTTTATTTGTTTTTTTTTTCAGCTTAAAGAATTATGCAGAATTCTCAATACTCTTTTTAAGAGTATATGCATTTTGCAAAGCAGAAAACTAAACGTACTCTGTCACGTTTAATGTTTAAATATACAAGATCAACAATCAAGCAACTTGTATAATTTAAGCTTAATAAATTTCGCAAAGTATCACAGTAAACATTCAGATTTTTATATAAAAGAAAAAAAAAACATTTCGGCAAGTGTATTAAAACATTGATGAGCTATAAATAATATTTTTCTTTCACACTTTTATTACTCATCATAAGAAGTATTAACGGCTGAAGTTTTAAATTTCAACGTACTGTTATTACTGATATTTCGCTGAATATAATTATATGTATATACATATAGCATATATCATATTTATTCAGTGTCTCATCTGGCTAAAATTCAACTGTAAAAAGTCAAGCTTGAGTATTGAATAAAACAGTTACAATGAATAACTGAATATTCATAGCGTGCGATTGACCTACAATTACAGCTAAATGAGCTGCTCTTGAAAAATCTTAATAAAAATACTGCAGGCATAATACAGCAATTGAATGAACTCGATATTGTCGATGACGTTGCTTGTACTTCTATTAATTCTTGTTGTAATCAACATAATACATACATACGTATGTATATGTATAAAAAGTTAGAACTTAATTTTATCAGTTAATATTTTAGAGCATGCCGTTGCTGACTCTGTTACCAAATGGACAGTGGGACTATTGGACATCGATAATGCAATAATCATATAAATAAATATTTAAGACAAAGCTTAGCGATAAGATAAGATAAGATTTGCAACAAAACTTATGGACAACATAAGTCGAAATATGTATTTAAATATATATATATATGCCTGCAGTGGCGTATGTCGGGACGATATTGGAAAGCCATAATTTTAATGATAATTCCCCCTACAAATATTTCCAAGCTAAAGTCTAATTTCAAGGACTAAGCCCCCATGGATTTTTCTTAGACTTATTTCGGATGACATATTGAAAGTTTTCCTTAACAATAAATAATAAAATTTTTGAATAAAATTTTCGGTTTAATATTTCCCAATAATTTTTTATACAACCTAGGTACAACTATCTCACCACAGAAATAATTTTTACATACGCCACTGTTATCATAGTTCTCATATACTACTAGTAGCTATATATACATATATATACATATGTCGTACGATCCTAGCATATGTAAGTAAATTTTTCAATATATGTTTGCGAAAGACACGGCGGGCAAAAAATAGTCAACGGCATAAAATTGCCCTTTGCTCCACAATGACAATAGTTGCGAAATCTCTATGATGTCACACTGTGCAATAGCACTATTTTATACTGTACAGTGGTTATAATTAATATAGTCGATCAGCTGACTAACTTTAATTTAGACTACTTGACATACTATATATAAACTACATATAGATTTCTTTTACTGCTGATAAGCAACATATGTCAATGCTTGGCATGCTTGTCAATCAGTTTGTTGAGGAGAATTTCTTGAATATTTTTTTTTTTTTTTTTCATGCATTGTAAACCACTGTAGAAGCATATGTATCGCTCGCTGAAACTTTTGTCGGTTACTGCGAGACGTACGCTCTCATTCGATCGCAGCAACGCGCACTGAACGGCCACAAAAAAGAAATAATAATAATAATAAATTGAAACGATTGCAAAGTAAACCGCAAAATAATATTTGATCTGAAGTATTGATCATTATTGAACGTTGGCCATAATGAAAAAATACGCGTTTATTGCTGTCTGCCTATTGGCAGCCTTGGGTGCAGTATTACTGGAAGTGCATGCAAATCCTGCAGGAGCACAGCAAACATTTAGTGCTAGTCAATTGGACAGTGTCACTGCACGTTTATTGCCAGCAGAGTTTCGCAATACAAATGTTAGTTTAAGTAAGTAGCACGAGACAAAGAGAGACAAAGAGAGAGAGAGAGAGAGAATTATAATTATTATGTGTCTAATACATAAATCTTTTAACAGATGATATTAAGCGCGTCTATCGAGAGAAATGCAAGCGAGTAACTGGCATTGAGAACTCAACATTATATCGTGATATTGAAGATTCAGCCATGGTATTAAGCAAATGCTTAAACAGTTTGGCCAATTTGACAGCACTACAAGCTGAAATGGAAGAAGCACGACCAAAGGGTGATCTCGATACTGTTTTCCATAAATATTGCACCCGTGTACCAGATGCACAAAAATGTGTGGAAACATTCAATGAAAAGGTTAGGCCATGCCTCAACACTGAGGAATTGAAACAACAGGCAACTGTAATGCGTATTGCCAATTCACTCTTAGGATTTGCATGCTCACGTGGCGGTGATCAAATTGCACTCTTTGTGGCCGAACGTGGTCCCGAATGTCTGGAGGCAAACAAAGAGGCAATTAATCATTGTCTAAATAAATCATTCCATCAATATTTACCCAAAGATGGTCAAATACCAGATCTTATGAGTCGTCCCGATCTATTATTTACACCCACACATTGTGTTGATCTGCAAAGTTTTGAGGCTTGTGTGTTGCATCATTTGGAGCAATGTGCTGATATAACACCAGCAAATATTGTTCAATCAGTTTTCCGTTTTGTGAAGAATGAAACTGAATGCCAAGCATGGATGGATGCACGTGCCAATGAGCGTCCCGTATTGTTGGCTGCAACTGGTAATAGCACTGGCGGTGGTGCTGCCAATTTAGTTGCCACACTTACCGGTACCTTGGCTCTCACTATAGGTGCACAAGTGCTACGTAACTAGATACGATAACATACATGCATACATACATACATAATATATATAAAATATTTACGACCATAAGTCATACTCATAAATGTGTCAGTTTCGATAAAAAAAAAAAAGAAAAACTGAGAAAAAAAAAAATTGGTGAACAAATGAAACTGTTCCTATACAGTATTTCTTCCTTATTTTCCATGTTTATGCACTTATTTTTCTATATATATAATTTTTTTTTTTTTATTTTTCGTCTGCGATAATGAACGTAATGATAACATATCGAATTGATTGGTATGAGAATTTGTGTGAATATCATTTCTAAAAAATTTTTTTTTCTATATATATATATTTTTTTTTTTTGTGCGGTACTTTGTAATTATATGAACTACTACATTATTTATTGCTAATAATAAACAACACGATTACGATATGTATTAAGAACCTTGACTTAATATCTTCATACAAATTTTTGTGTTCATAATAAACTTCAGATTAGAAATTGATGAAAAAAAAATAATATTTCCATGCATTTTGTATTATTTGTAATAAATTGTAGCAAAAAAAAAAAAAAAAATTACATGCGGTAAGTTCAACATGATTAATGCATATCTAATATTTCATATTCTACTAGTAATTTATTGTAATTTTTTTGATAATTTCAATATTACGTAGTCAGAGTTAACTATGTCGAATGAATCAACTCATTGGTAACAAAAAAAAAAAAAAAACAGAAACAACAACAAATAAAACAGCGAACAAACAACAAAAACAAATAATAAAAAAAACGTTTTATTTATAACGAAAACGATGAATGCGCCGAATGATAAGGTGTAAAGAGATAAGGCAAAGAATACTCAAAGTGCGAGTTCAATATAATGTGCATGCATATCTATATTTATTGCATACTTTCAGGCGGCTCTTTGAATTCCAGTGGTGTGAAATATATAAAAATGTTTTATATTGATTTTGTATTTTTAATAAAATAAACTAACAATATTTGGTGCATTATTCTGATCTAAAGTAATTCAATGCTTGATATGCATTTTACATACGCAAACATGAGTCATATATATTGCCGTTAACTCGCACTGTTACCTGGGTTTTCATATGGACCGCAGACTTATGTAGAGGGCCCATATTACGGCGATTAAATCCAAATGTCTGGCGAAGTTAAAAAAAACTGGATTGGCTGCTGCGATCAAAGAGCCTACAACTATCTACAAAGGCTCGATTGATCAAATCCATCCTCACGTCTACCTGGACATATGCCATCCAGGTTTGGGGTACTGCGTCGAAAAGCCAGCTCAACAGACTACGAGTGGTGCAATCGCGTGCAGCTCGAATTGCCTCTGGACTCCCCTGGTATGTCACTAATATTGCCATCGAACGTGATCTCCGCCTGGTACTAGTGGGAGACCAAATAAACCTGCACAGCAGCCGATACGCTGACAAGCTGGAGGCGCACCCAAACTTTCTAGCAAACAGGCTAGCTGATCTTCTACCCCTCCGTCGACATCTCACCACACGTAAAACATATGTCTTGTAAATACTTGTAAATAAATGTAAATATATGTAATTTATTAAACATTTAAGGTCCCTCTGTACCATACTCCCCTTCCAAATGTTAAACGTCTGGTTATGTTCAGAAGGAACTGAACGATTCCGGCGAAAATATTTAAAATATTTAAAATATTTAAAATATATATACATATATATATAAATTCATAGCATACTTTCAGGCTGCTGAAAGAAATTTAAATTAAATATATTTGATTCATTGTTGGAACTAGTTATATGAAAATCTAAAGTACTTCAAATGCAAATGATAACATGCTGAATTTCAAGTATCTGAAAATGTAAAGTAAAATTTTAACAGCTGTCAAAATTGATCAAAACTAAATTGATATGCTATATATGCTATATACCTTGACGCTATTAAGTATTGAGTATTACTTGTCATATTGCAACAATAATCAGAATGTTATGCCATATCTATATGAGCATGTACACATGTATGTATGTATGTGTATGTGTATGTGTATGTGTATTAGTTAATGTATCACACACATTTAGTATGTATTTATAGTTAATTATGACAAAAATACTGGGAAACACGCTGTTGCCCGTTGAGAAAGATAAATGGTAAATGTCAAAATGTTTGACTTGATTTTATTGACACATATTTTTTTGTTTTGTTTTTGTAACTAATCGATTTCATGGATAAGATATAATTATTAAATAATTAATCTAAAAATTTTAAATAATAATATTGTAATATTGTCACAATTTATTCAATTTTTTTTTTTTTTTTTCAATTTCATTGAATATGTAAAAAATTAATAATAGAAGAAAAAAAATTACATTTCTTAACAATATGTTGATTTTATTTACAAATAAATATATTTTAAAATTTTATGCTATTTTAAATACATTTAAATTAAATTTAAACATTAATTTATTACATACAAAAAAAAAAAAAAAGTTCCTAAAATACTTTAACAAGCTTATGTTTAATGTGTTTGATGCCTCATGCTTCTGCATCTGCTGTAAAAATATACTTTGATAATCTGATGCTTAATTAATGACTTCATATGTTTGCTGCAATAATTGCTGTTGCTCTTCTGCCTCTTGCATTGCCTCCTGCTCTTGCACAACATCAATTGCATCCTGATCCTGCTCATTATCCATATAAATATTTGCATCTGTATTCTCCGTTTGCACATCATTCAAATGTAACCAAACATATTCAACAGCTGCACGCAACTCTACAGCATATTTCCATGCATTACGATCATTTATCAAATCAGACATTTCATATGGTATATCCGGTTCACGATAATGTTGCATATGTGCAATATTTGTATCTATTGTACGTATAGTACATGGCGTTGGCAACCATTTCAATGTGAAATGATTATGCAGTGTGAGCGAATAAAGGCTATTGTGAAAACATTTTGTTGCAACGTTAGGTGCTGAATATTCATGATGTCGCATTGTATGTTGCAATACATATAATTCATCAGCTTCCATTTGTTCATGATTCTGTGGCTCAGCAACAACATTGGTGAAATATGTATTAATGAAACATGTAGAAACGAATCCATTTGGACATGGTACGCTTGTTGCCTTACGATCAGTATCAATAATATCCTGCCATGTACGTAATGCACCCACAGGCATTACAATTTCATCGATATCAACATTTAACATATAATCATGTCTATACATATTACGATAGAAGCAATCATTATAGGGAATTAATTCATTCAATCTTTTGACTAATTGACGTTGCTGCAGTAACATATGTTGATAATGACGTAATCGTGGCATACCATTTGCCATGCTCAATGGACGTAATTCAAGGAAACCGATGCGTTGATAATAGTCTAGTACACGTTGTACAGCCGGATGCACATCATACATATAGGCATAGATGCGTGAGGCGCCTAGGAGTCGTTGTAATTCAAACCATTCGATGAGACGTTCCGATAGATCAACATATGGAAAATCAAAAGCTTTAACGCAAACACCAAAACTTAATTTACGTTGAGTTGTTGATGTTGTATTGGAATTTAGATTGGAATTTGCTTTGGAATTTGCATTGGCGTTCTTGTCGTTACTTGCATTGGCATTTAGATTGGAGTTCCTATCGGGATTCCCATTGGAATTTAGATTAAAGTTCTTCCTATCGGAATTCAGTTGGGAATTTAGATTGGAATCCGTATCATCATCCCTGGATGTGTCGTAATGGACTCGCAATGAATTATTGGATAGTTCACAGACATCACTGACCAATGAGACAGTACGTGGTATACCAAAGTGTTTTGTTGGCGGCATCCCATCACCCAGTGGACAACCAATTAAATGCGGATAACTAAGAAAAGGTTTATTTCCCCACGATTTAATCCATATACTAATATATTCAGTTGCATTAACCGTCACTGGTCTTGGATAACCCTCAAACCAAAGTTGACAATATGCTGGCGGAAAACTATCATCAATTTGATTTGCCGTTGCCAAAATGCGTATAACACCAAAGGATGATTGTATACCCGGACGTTTATCCAAATATGCAGCATATAAACGAAATGTA
This sequence comes from Zaprionus obscuricornis, assembly GCA_037044475.1. Lineage (NCBI taxonomy): Eukaryota > Metazoa > Arthropoda > Insecta > Diptera > Drosophilidae > Zaprionus > Zaprionus obscuricornis. The sequence goes on along the minus strand of JBAMBR010000313.1, from coordinate 8,727 downwards.
ACATTGGCATTGATGAACGTTTGCCAATATGTATTATGATGTTGTAATTCTAATGGATCTGGATAACGTGCACAATTTATATCGACACCATAATTTTCAGGCATTGCATAATAATACCAAAAACTAAAATCAACCTCAGGCAATTCATTTTCAAGTCTTTGGACTAGTTCATCATCGACAGGTTCTTGTAATGTTTCTATCGCTGGCTGAGTTACCTTCAATGACAATTGTGTTGCAGCATTTTGCTGTTGTTTCTGTTGCTGTTGTTGTTGTTGTTGTTGTTGTTGGTACTGTTGCTGCTGCTTCTGTTGCAGCTGTTGATTCAACTCGAATTCATGCAACTCAAGATCCGACTTCTGCAGCAATGTGAGTAATAGAAATGTGATGGATGTTAACAGCAATGCTAGCAGCGTAAACCTGACAATGTTACCTCTAACTCTCATTGACATTGTGAACAAACTGAATGCGTTGTTAAGCGTTAAGCATAGACACGCATAACACCTCCCAAAAAAAAAAAGAAATAACCACCACAAGCCACAAACCACAAAGCACAAGCAACACAACCAACACTTACACATATACAGCGAGTGAGTAGCAAGTGCCGGGAGCTGGTTGCTTTATCAGCAAACTTAACATGTTAATGTGTTGTTGCTGTTGTTGCTGTTGCTGTTGCTGTTGGTACGAAGTGTTTATTGCCGCTTTACAGATATGTGGCCCGAATGTTTATCAAAATTTGTTGTTGCCACTCATTAGTTGCCTAATTAGACTGCTCGTCCATAAACATTTACACTTTACAAAAATTATTCCATTCATATATTTATAGTAAACTTTTCAATTACTCGTAATTTATGATACATAACAATTTATAAATATTCAAAAATAACTTTTACATTAATTATACATTTATATTATTTAATTATATTTATTTCTAGTTCAATTTCTATTTTATTTATTATATAAATTTACATATTTATTATTTTTTTTCAGTGTATATTATCGATATCAAATGAAATTGCATAGTCATATTCGTTAGTCAATACGAAGCCAATACGTATTCGTATCAGTGAAAACAAATAGTATTTTCATGGAGTTTAGGTGCGAAGCAAGCCGATGGCATCTCATTGCTTCGCTTTAATATTCTTCGTATTGAAATGTATTTTTGTTTTTATTTTAATCTTTGATTCTCTCAATCATATGATCAATGAATGAAAGAAAGGGATAGCGTTAGTGTTTATAGTTTTATAATAGTTCAAATGAATATTACTCAATTTTTAACAAACAGCATGAAATTTCTTTCTATATCTTTCTACGCTCAGTTAGTTGAAAGACGGAACACCAATTCATATATGTAGCTGCCATAGAAATCAACGGATGTCTTCGGTTTTTTTTTTTAAGAAAAACTTCTATATTTGTATAGCAAACTCGAAGGAAACATATAGGTTTATTAACATCTTCTACATGCCCGCAAAATTTGGTAAAAAATAAAAATCGAATTAATCAGACAAAAATTTAGTTTTTATTTTTACCCTTAGCTTATAAGGGTATAAAATCAGCGGCATATTGGCAATAATTTTGCTGCCTTATTTAATTTTCAATTTTATATATTTGATAAATTTAGAGTTAAAATTTTACTTTAATGTGCTGATAAATTTTTAAATTATCAATTATAAAAATCATTTGACAAATAAAATTCGATAAAAAAAAAATATATATATATATAAAAAGAAATTTTATTATAGATTTTGTATATCACTGTTATAATATATGTATATATTTACATTTGTATGATAAAATATTTTAGAGTATAATTCTATCAACAACTCATTGCAGTGCGAACTTTGCTCTATAAACCAATGCTCATTACATTTGTGTACACACACACACACACATTGTGTTCATATAAGTGAGTCAATGCAACTGTTAGAAGAAGCTAAAAGAAAATAATAAATAATATATTTTGTAGATAATAATAATCAATGAAACAATAAATTCAAATCAATTAGCTCATTAAATAGTTGCTTTATCTGGCAGCACTGAATTTTTAAGCTATGATAAGATCAAAAAAAAATTTTTTTTGATTATATTACCTCTGCCTATTTATGACTATTACCTTATCAATCTAGCTAGGCATCACTCTCTCTCTCTCTCTCTTTCTCTCTCTCTCTCTCTATCTCTCTCTCTCTCTTATTCTGACTCATTCACTCTCCCTCTTTGTATCTTTCTTTTTATTTCTCTATCCCACTTATACTCTCACACTTTCTCTTCGGCTGTCTATCCCGCTGCCTGTTCGTCTTTGACAGCCACTGCCTCTGTTTGTGCCTGCTTCTCTTTCATTATGCCCTTGCAAGAGTATATCAATTTTGTTTAGCAGTTTGTAACGCACAAAAAAAGGCATGTCAAACTCCTAAAATTCCTAAGTATTTATAAGTCGGAAAAGGTTGCATCCCAAGACTAGATGATAGAGCTGTATAACAACGTTATCATTAGCTGAAATGACTGAAACTTACAGAATTTAGTTTTTGTTAACATTTAAGCGTGTCAGCTAAATTTGGTAGAAATCATGCTACTATATCATATACCTGTCATAGTGAGGATACCCTGGATTTTAAGGTTTTTGAATAAAAATTGTATTATTTCTTTGAAATATACAGGAATTAAATTTGATAAAGAACGACTGTTAAATTTGATGCGAATTGATGCACATTATCACATAGCAGTCTATACATCAATAGCATAAAAGAGTATAAAAACTTCGTTAAACTGTAGCTAACTTTGCCAAGTTTATTTCTATGGCCTTTACTTTAGTTGTTGCTATTTTTTTTTTTTTATTATTAAAACTTTTGCCTCTCGCAGCGCATTTGCTGCTCACCCACGTGTCAACAAAGTACATTTTTAAAACATAATCTCTGTAAAAATGACTTCCTAAAACTATAAAAGTACCATTCGGTTGTTGGACCTAGGAGCAGCAATGTTACCCGCGAGTCATACACCATTTACTCTATGTATAAAACATATACATATAAATGTATTTATACCCTAACTTTAAATATATTTACATATACAATTTCAATGTTAATTACAACTCTTTCTCTCTCTCTCTCTCTCTCTCTCTCCCTATTTAATGAGTTGCACATATTAAGCTGCTGAGGAATCAGGTAACTATATATTGTATGTACAGTAAAAACAATCATGACAGACACTAATATGCAGCCACTTTTCATTTTCAGCTACGTTTTACATGATATTATCAAAGTTCTCCGAGCGTCCCGTTGAGCCGTTGATTATCCGTTTATGAGAGAGTTATATGATATATATATATATACATATATATACAGTTTCGCATCAAATATTAATTATGCATGGAATTGAATTATAATATTATTAGGTAACTTGTTAGTCGAGCAACACTTGATGTTGTAGAAAATTGTTTTTACTTATTTTGTTGTCGTTTTCCCGGTTTTTTTTTTTTTTTTTGTTTTTATTTTATATTATAACTTTGAGCTGCCCTATTTTTGCAAGTAATTTAAAAATAATTTGATGTTGTTGCCATGCTCTCCATGGAGTTTTTTGTTGGCTTGGTTCGCTCTTGGTTGAGTTTTGGCTTGCTTGGGTGTTGGGAGTGTTTTTTTTTTTTTTTCTTTTTTTTTGGAGAGCGTTGGGGTGTTTTTGGGTTGAAGTGTTTGCTTGGTCCGAAGTTTGCTTTATTGACATTGTCAGCAGCGCTTGTGACAATGAGCGCACACCTGCCAGACAACCACGACTATGATGATGGGATGTTGGGATTGAGGACACTGTACGCAGGACTATGTCAACGATGCCGGCAAGAGGATAATAAAATTGTAAAACAACTTTTTAATGAGAAACATTTTTTGCACATTGCGCTGCCAGTAGCGGGGTAAAAAGATTCCAGCGACAAAAACAAAAAATATTCCTGCTGCGTGTTGCTGCTGCTGTTGCTGCTGCTGTTGCTGCTGCTGTTGATGATCATGTGGCTGATGATAATAATGATGATGACAACAACGTTGCGATGTTTGCCTCATTGCCTTGTTGTTGTTGTCCGTTGTCTGTTGTCTGTTGTCTGTTGCCTGTTGTGTGTTGCCTGTGGCAGATATGGTTATGACCAGGTTAAGTAAGGCATACGATTAAATGTAAACGCAGGCAAAACTTAACTTAACTTCACTTTACTCGCCAAGATGCATTTCAAGTTTTTGCTTGTTGCCGCTTAACAAACTAATAAGATAAACACTCAAAAGTTTAAGCTAACTTCACACTAACACAATTTTGTAACTCAACTTGAAAATAATGCAATCACAGAAAACTTCATTAATTAAACATTTTTTTTTTGTTTGTTTTTTTTTTAATATTAATTTAACAATTTCACAGTTAATTTATTAGTTCATAAATTACAAATATTAATTTGTTATGCTTTATAATTTTTTTTTTAAATTATTGTTGTCATAAATATTCATCATATTATATTAATATATTTGGGGACTACTATGACTCACAGAGTGTCATTCTGCTGTATATATAATATATATTATAATCATAAATTTCTTTATCATTACTTTTAAGTAATTGATTAAGCAACTGACAATCGATTGTGCTTCATAATATTTATGCTAAAAATTAATAAGAATTTCATAGAAAAATATTGAAATAAATAGAAGAATTAAACAATATTTATAAAATTTATAAATAAAATAATAATTTAATAAAAAATTATAGAATCAAAATAAAAAATAAATAATTAAAAAAAAAATAACTGAAATAGAATATAGAAGAAATAAATAATAAATAAACTTAAATTTTGTAGTAAAAAAAAAATAAAAAAGAAAGAAATGAAAGAAAGTATAAATAAATAATATTAAATAAAAAAATTTAATAAAAAATAAATTTTTTTTTTAATTTTATTGTTATTGTTATGACAAATAACTTTATTTAAACGTGTAAAATAAAAAATACAAATTCAACTTTAATAAAATTTAATATAAATAAATAATATAAAATAATTTAAAAAAAAAAATTATAGAATCAAAATAAAAACTAAATAATTAAATGAAATAAAAAATAAATAAAATAATTTAATAAAAATTAAAATAATCAAAATAAAAAATGAATAAAAGAAAAAAACAAATAATTAAAATAAATAAAATGTAAATAAAATAAAATATTAATAAATAATTATAGAATAAAAATAAAAATAAATAGAATTAAATAAAAAAAGAAATAAAAATATTTCAAACAAGCTTGAAATAAAAGTTATACCAAGTTCACTTCTATGCGTTGCAAGCTGTTGATCAAAATGAATATACCTTGGCAAGTGTATAATATTAATATTAATTTCCTTAAATTACTTAAATTCACTTGGTAAAAGGCTTTGAAACTTTACATAAAAAACCACAAACGAAACTAATTTGTAACAAAAAAAAACCAAAAAACAAAAAATAAAAGAGATGCACCTGTTGCTGCTGCTGCTACAGTTGCTGCTGCTACTGCTGTTTGTTGAATGTGCAGCAGTTCTATGTATTAGCCAGTGGCACAATCGATTTTATGAATCATTCAAAGTAAAGCAGGAGCAGCAGAAGTGGCAGAAGTAGATCTAAAAGCATGAGTATGAGATGAAAGCGGCACAAGTTAAAAAAGTTTTTGTGCCAGACGTTTGACGCGCTCATGGCCACGCCCAGTCAACAAAACACACACAAACACTCACAAACACACACACACATACACACACATACACACACACATATATATAGAGAAAACGCCCACAAAAGCTGAGCTACAATTAACTATGAAAATTCTATGCCGCAGTGGAAAATTGTAAAACTGCAAACTTTTCGCCTTAATTGCCCAGAAAAGTAACACAAATGAAACGCATCGACGCTTAATTACTTTTGCTAAATGGCACAGACATTTGCCAGCACGGACACTGCGTTAGGTAAACATTGCCCATTGCTGGCTATACTATATAGTATTCTACTCCTGCTGCTGCTACTGCTGCTGCTACTACTGCTACATAAGGTCCAACTTTTGTGCGGCATGCGGGCGCTTAAAAGGTAGCCAAAGTGTTTATGCGTGTGTGTGTGTGTGTGTGTGTGTATGTTGGCTTTGACTTTGGGCTTGAGTTTGAGTTGCAGTTGGTGTGGCACTCTTTGAATTTGCAGCATGCAGCAATTTACTGCATTCACTGTGCATGCTGATAACGGCATTTGGCATAGACAACGACTTTTTGTATACACTGTACTTATGAATACAAATAGGAATTTCACTCTCACTTTCTCTCTATCTCTCTATATATCTCACTTTCTCTTTGTCTTTCTTTCTATAAGTATCTCTATCTATATATCTCTCTCTCTCGTTCTATTTTACTCTCTCTTATTCTCTGTCTCTCTCTCAATTTCATTCTTTGTCTATCATTTCATTCTGCTTTTTCTCTCATTTTTTCCTGCATTCTCTTCCAAGCTCTTTCTCTCTCTCTCTCTCTCTCTCTCTCTCTCTCTCCCTCTCTCTCCTGTTCTGTTTTTATCTCTTTCGTTCTCACCGTCTATCGATCTAACTGTTACTCTCTCACTGTGTCTCTCTAATTGTCTTTTTCATTGTCTCTCTCTCTCTCTCACCGTCTCTCTCAAACTGTCTCTCTCTCTGTCACATTCTCACTCTCTCACTCTTACTCTCTCTCTCTCTCTCTCTCTCACACACACACTCTCAATTTCTTTGTCTCTCTCTCAATCTGTCTCTCTCTTTGTCTCTCGCTATCCCTCTCTCGTCACTCCAATCTTATCTCATGCTAGTAAGAGAGAGAGAGCGAGATAGATAGACTGTTAGTGTATCAAATGTTCGTTCTGGAAAATAATGTTGAGGAAATGTTTTTGACTTCTTTCTGGTTTTAGATTCGAAACTCAGACTGATTGCTGTCAGCCAGCATGTGAGCGTGAGCGTGAGCATGAGCATGAGCATGAGCACGGCAACAGCATGATTTGACTTTTGTCGACGTCACAAATTGAGAAGTTTGCCATAGACAGAGCTAGCGTCAGCGTGAGTTTTGTTTGAAAACTTGGCCAAAAACTTGTCTGCCACTTGGGTGCAAGTTTTTGATTAAAAGCTTGCTGTAAAATACACGCCACTTGCCGCTTGCCACTTGCCACTTGCCATTCGCCATTCGCCAACCGCCCGCAATGCAACGTTGAGTGATGCAAACTTTTGCAACCACTCGCCAGCCAGCAAAAATTGTTAATTGAATGCATTTTTTGTCTGTCTGTCTGTCTGTCTATTTGTCTGTCTGACGGTCTGACTGTCGATCTATCTGTTCGTCGGTCTGTTTGTTAAACGTTTGCCTTTTAGATGGCAACACAAGCAGCAAATACAATCACAGCTGACCAGCTTCAACTTTAAATTATATAACACAAATTCAGATTCAGTTTCAAGTTCCGTTTGCCAAATGACAGACTCTGCCTTAGCCTTAAAAAATATATTAAATATCAGAGAGAGAGAGAGTGCTTGTAATAAGCAGAGGAAGTTGTATATATAAACAAGATTAACAGGATCTTAGAAACTGTAGAAGCTACAGTCTTTTTTATCCGACCAGAATGATAAACATGAAAATATTTCTAAAAATTTCTGTCTACAACTGATTATCAGTGTTAGGTAACTTGTCGTCGAGCAGCTTCAACTATAGTCTTATACTGAAGACACCTGCAATAACAACTATTCACATTGCCTCGTTATCATTCACTTTCGACTATTTCATTTTTCATTGCCATTTTCCATTTCCAGCTGCAGCATAGTTACACAATTTGCTTGATAGTGCTTCCAGCCTGTTGCAACTTATACTAAAGCTACTTTAGCTGCACATTTCAACAATATGTTTGAGCATAGATGTGAGTATCTGTATGTGTGTATGAGTGTATAGTCTAAAAAGAAAACCTTTTAAATGCTAGCCAAAAAGATTTCAAATGCATTCATACAGACAACATGCCACGCCTTACGCCATACGCCCACTATTTCCTTCTTTTTTTTTATTTTTTTTTTTTGCTGGACCAATGGTGGCTTCTTTCTTTTCACTTGAATGCAAGTGCAAGCCAAAGAAGTAAAAAGCAAAAGCAGAAGCAGAAGCAACTGCAGATTTTCTATATAAAAAGGCAAAGCTAACGAGATTTGATGAATTGCAAGTCTTTGTGCATGAAAGCTGCAAGAAAACTGTGCGTGAATAGCGCCTCCAGCTGCAGCTGCAACTTCTACTATAGCTTCAGCTACAGCTACAGCTACAGCTACAGCTTCTCATACTGCTATTGCTTTATCTTCTGCTACTGATTCAGCTACTGCTTCTACTGCTGTAGTTCACGTTACAATTTTAGACTCACTTCCACACTCAGGCTATGTCTAAGCCGAATCCATTGAAAAGTGGCAAAAACCCCCATTAAGTGGTTTAAGCCAGTACAAAAATACAGCAAAAAAAAAAAGAACAAAGAAAAAAAAAATGTTCTTCTATACATTGAAGTTTTTATACTCTTGAAAGTTTTATACAAAAATTTCATTTTTTGCCAATTGTTCCTATGGCAGCTATATGACAAATTAATATTGAAATAGAGGTCCAGAAAAGACAGGCAGACAAGCAGACTGATGGACAGACGAATAAATAGACCGAGAGGATAGAATAGTTAGAATAGAGAGAACAAGTAGATAGATAAACGGAACAGACAGATCGATAAATTTAGACAACTGATG